>JABUQX010087665.1:42500-45000 GCA_015478945.1 Trachelipus rathkii
CTGGGTTAAAAAATCATCTACGATCGTTGCATGGAAAAGAATATAGAGAACTTTATGAAGAAGAAAAAGTATTTTGTGAGAAGAGAGAACGAGAAAAATAAGAAAAAGAGACACCTCTGCAAAAAATAATGAAAATGAAAATTGATTCAAAACGTAAATCTCAAACTCTAGAGCAGCGTTTCTCAACCGGGGGGTCGCGACCCGAAAGGGGGCCGCGAGCGGATATACGGTGGGTCGCGGTGGGTCACAAAAAAATAAAATATTTATAATCAAATGTTACACAGTTGTTATTTATAAAAAGTTAATACAAAATAAAATAAAAATTATATACTTAATGCATCGAAAAGCATCTTTTATTAAGGAATTATATATATACATATATATATATATATATATATATATATATATATATATATATATATATATAGATATGATATATATATATATATATATATATATATATATATATATGTAATAGTAGTATATATATAATATATATATATATATATATATATATATATTATATATATATATATATATATATAATATATATATATATATATATATAATATATATATATATATAATATATATATATATAATATATATAATATAATATATAAATAATATATATATTATATATATAAGTAATGGGGTAACTTATTGGGGTCGAGAGGTTACTAACTTTATGCGTTTTGGCTTTCGGGGGGTCGTGAGACTTAAAAGGTTGAGAAACGCTGCTCTAGAGTAATGCAATCAAAAAATTAAGCCTTGGGACAATGATAATTAAAATCAAATACTCGATCATCAAATAAAAGACACAATGCAGATGTTTCATCTAGCTTTGTTTTAAGGCATTGGCTTTTATTTGATTCTACTCTGCCAACCCACAATAATAAAGATTAAAACGCGCCATTAATTGTGAGAACAAGATTCACTCTCAGTCAGAAAGAAGTTCAAAAATAGTTGCTTGCCCACACTGAAAGGAAATAACCGAACATTTACTACGATGCCTGGCCCAGAAACATCATCCGGGGTTTTCTGTTATCCTCTCACTGCGCTGCATGGTATTAATGATAATTTGGAAAAATAAACAGCATTATCTGCAGAACCATTGCATGAGAGGCACGCCGGAGAGTATCTCTCTAAGAGTTTGATGAAATTCTAACAAAATATAATAAATAATAACAATAATAATATATAATAATAATAATAATAATAATAATAATAATAATAATAATAATAATAATAATAATATGATAATAATAATAATAATAATAATAATAATATTATTATTATTATTATAATATTATAATAATAAATAATAATAATAATAATTATTATTTATTATTATTATTATTATTATTTATTATTATTATATATTATTATTATTATTAATTTATTATTATTATTATATTATTATTATTATATTATTATTATTAATTATCTAGTAGTAGTAGTAGTCAGTACGTAGTAGTAGTAGTAGTAGTAGTAGTAGTAGTAGGTAGTAGTAGTTGGGAGTAGTTGGTAGTAGTAGTAAACAAAGCAATTATTAAATTTTGCTTTATTGCAGCAACGCAACCGCAACCGCAAATCAGCAACCGCAACCGCAACGCAATCCGCACCGCAACCGCAAACCGAGGTGTTGAAAATGTAGGAATTCCAACAAAACGAAACAGCTTGCATTTGCAATAAATTCACCTTCGATCAATCACTATTATTTCCGTATATATAATATATATATATATATATATATAATATATATATATATATATATATATATATTATTATATATATAATATATATTTAGTACTATAATATATGTATATATTTGTAAATACCCTCTAATGTATTTTCACCCATGCTAGGATACGATCCTGGACCCTTGCAGATGAGCGTCGCATGTGTTTGACCACTACGCGCTACGACGAGACAAAAGAGAAACCGAGAATAACTTCTACTGTCCAAGAAGAAGCATTACTACGGCTCCTCCCGCTCGCACCCGAACGTAGGGCCAAACAGGGGGTACCCGCGCATGGTGAATAATAATGACCAAAGACCGGGGTTATTATGTATAAGTGAAATGCAATACCCTGCAATCAAATTTGTATTTGGAAATCCCCCCTCAATGTATCATCACCATGCTAGAATACGATCCTTGCAAGGGTTCAGGATCGTATCCTAGCATGGTGAAAATACATTAGGGGGTATTTACAAATACAAATTTGATTGCAGGGTATTGCATTTCACTTATACATAATAACCCACGGTTTATGGTATTTATTATTCACCATTCGCGGTACCCTGTTTGGCCCTACTTTCGAGTGCGAGCGGGAGGAAACGTAGTATGGCTCTCTTGGAACAGTAGAAGTAATTCTCGGTTTCTCTTTTGTCTCGTCGTAGCGTAGTGGTCAAACAATGCACGCTCATCTGCAAGGGGTCCAGGATCGTATCCTAGGCATGGTGAATACTTAGGGGGTATTTCAAATAAAAAATTTGTT
>JABUQX010087665.1:52500-55000 GCA_015478945.1 Trachelipus rathkii
AGCGTGTTCTGACATCGTGTAATACAGAAAGCTCTTGAGCATATATTCGAGCTTGTATTTTCTTTAACTCATTTTGCGCCATAGTCGAATGGTCAAAATAACTGGCAACTGACCTACACTTTGATATGAGAGCTGTGATAGACTTTTGGAAATCTAGGCCTTTTTTAACAAGTACAGAAGATGTAGTTGATGACTGACACAGTCGATATTTTTTACTTTGGAAAGAAATAACGCTTTTTGATGTTCGCTCCAGCGTTCCCCATTACGTAGTGAAAGTCGACGTGTTCAAGGTCAGGGTTTTAAGTCGTTTAACCGAATTTTAAGGTCTGGAGAACTTTAACACTGAACTCAGAGGTTTAACCCGCAAAAGGGGCGTAACCTCAAAGAGGTTTTTTTGGTTTTGGAGGCTTTAAATGAATCGGTAGATCATCTTTTGATGATTTTCAAATCGATTTATCCTGATGTTTTTTTACCCTGTATCGTGTTTTTATCGTCTCTATAGTGCTATGTTGACCTTTCACATTACAAAATATTTCGAAAAAAAATCATTAAATTATTTTAATTCAGTAGTATATATCGGTAGTATGACCCAACGCAGGCCTAAAATGATATATACTATATAGTTATATAATATATAATATATATATACGGTTATATATATATGTATATATATGATATATATTATATATATATATAATATATATATTATAATATATATATTATTATATATATATATATATAAATATATCATATATTTATACTATAATATATATATATTATTATATTATATATATATATATAAGATTATATAAATTATATATATTATATATACTATATATATATATATATATATATATCTATATCAGGGGCGACTCGTGGTATACGGAGCGATGGAGCGACCGCTCCTCCTTCATTAATTAAGCATAAAGTTCTGATTAAAACACTTAAATAAAACACCATGTTTTCATTAATGATAATATATTGAATGCAAATTTTGTAGCAAACTGTTTGTAATAAGCGCAGAAAACGTACGGATGGTTTCATCTAATAATAGAGAATGACGTAAACTACTGCGTCAACAATCAGTTGTAAATATGGTTAATTTTTGGAATTTCTATTTAAAAAAGAAAGCGTGAGAGTGAGCGAAATAAGTTTTCGCTCCAATCTTACTCCTATAGTCATGTAAAAATTATACGTCTGGCAGTGATAATAAAATATACAAGTTTGGAGCGATTAGCGTGTTCGCCCTGTAAATTGTCGTACAGTTATTATTATTTTAAATAAATTAGTTTATTATTATTATTATTATATTATTATTATTATTATTATTACTATTATTAATTTTTTTTTTTTTTTTTTTTTTTTATTTTTTTTTTTTTTTAATTTTTATATTATTAATTAATTTTTCAAATCGGATTAAAATTCAAATGATAAGTTGTGTTTAATCCCCTAATGAAAATATTATTTTCAGCAATTAATTATTATTTTTATTATGAGTATAAATTTATTATTATTATTATTATTCATTATTATTATTATTATTATTATTATTATTATTATTATTATTATTATTATTAAATAATAATAATAATATTATTAGTATTATTATTATTATATTATTATTATTATTATTTTATTATCTATTATTATTATTATTATTATATTATTATTTATTATTATTATTATTAATTATTATTATTATATTATTATTAATATTATTATTATTATTAATAATATAATTTATTATAATAATAAATGTAACGACAATTTACAGGGCGAACACGCTAATCGCTCCAAACTTGTATATTTTATTGTATCACTGCCAGACGTATAATTTTTACATCACATGACTATAGGAGTAAGATTGGAGCGAAAACTTATTTCGCTCACTCTCACGCTTCGTTTTTAAATAGATTCAAAATAAACTATATTCTACAACTGATTACGATATGTTTAATTCATTTCTTATTATTAGATGAACATCGTACGTTCTGCCTTATTACAAAACAGTTTTTAAAATTTGCATTCAATTATTTATCATTAAATGAAAACATGGTGTTTTATTTAAGTGTTTTAATTCAGAATTTATGCTTAATTAATGAAGGAGGAGCGGTCGCTCCATTGCTCCTATACACGAGTCGCCCCTGATATATATATATATATATATATATATATATATATATATATATATATATATATTATACTAACTAATTATATATAATATATATATATAATATATTATATATATATATATATATATATATTTATATATATAATTATATATATGTATATTATATATATATATAATATATATATATAATCATATATTAAATATATATATATATAGTATATATTATATAATAATATATATATATATATATATATATATATATATATATACATTTTAGTGCCTGCGTTGGGTCCTACTACCGATATATCTACTGAATTTAAAATAATTGTAATGATTTTTTTTCGATAATATTTTTCAATGTAAAGGTCA
>JABUQX010087665.1:75000-80156 GCA_015478945.1 Trachelipus rathkii
ATAAAGGAATGCCATTTTGCTAATTACAGTATATACATGTACTCGCTAATTTACTCACTAGCTGTTTAATATGTTCTTTAAATATCAGCTTAATTTTTCATCAACTGTTACCCCAAGTATTTTTGCATTTGGCTCTCTTTTCAATACAACCCCTTTTATTTTTATTTTGAAATTATCATCTATATTTTTATTACTAATAAGAATGTATGACGTTTTTTGTAGATTTAGTGAAAGTTTGTTAGAATCGATCCATGTTGAAATCTTATTTAATGTGTTTGTCGTTTTCTGTGATAGAATGGTGTGATCTTTATCACTTATTAATATTGATATGTCATCAGCGAATGCAACCATAAAAGAATCATGTGAATTAAACATGTCATTGGTATATAAGGTAAATAGCAAAGGGCCTAGTATAGATCCTTGTGGAACACCGCAATTTATTTTCAGTTTATCCGAACATATTTCACCTAATTTAACATACTGAGATCTCTCTCCTAGATATGTTTTAAACCATTGTAGTATATTTCCCTGAATTCCCAGTTTATACATTTTTCTCAGAAGAATATCATGATCTATTGTATTTTTTTTTTTTTCCCCAAAAAAAAAAAAAAACCTTTTACTTTTCCCAATTTTTTTTTTTTTTTTTTTACTTCGATGGAAATTGCAGCGCAGAGGAGTTTTTATGTTCGATATTTTCGTATATTTTTTCAGTCAAGCAAACAAGGGCTTCATTTGTAGATCTATTTTTCCTGAATCCAAATTGAAAGTCATTTATAATATTATTTATATTAAGATATTCAGTTATGCGATTTAATAATAATTTTTCAAATATTTTACTAATAGTATGTGATATTGATATCGGTCTATAATTAATAGGATCACTTTTATCCCCTTTTTTATGGGCAGGGATTACACGCGAAACTTTTAAAATTTCTGGGAAAATTCCTGTGTGAATGGAAATGTTAAAGAGGTCTTTTAAAGGGGAGTCAATTTTGTCGGCAATTATCTTGTAAATGTGGTTGGGTATGGTCAAAATATCGCATTTCTTATTTTTAAGGTTGGCAATTACCGCTTTGACTTCTGAAGCCACAATATTTTCAAAGGAAAAGCGAGAACCAAAGTTACCCATGTAGTTCTCAAATGCGGTTTGGTTTGGAGGCGATCCTACCACAGTTTGTTTACCAATGTTTACGAAGTGCTTATTGATTTGGTCGGCAATTTCCTTTTGTTGAATGAGTCACAGAAGATTTTACTCTTCGTCAGCGGGATTCGAACGTTTGACTCCTTGTTTTTTATAATAATAATATGATCAAGGAGGTTGCGCGATACATATGCGCCTTGCTCAATTGGTTAAATATTACAGGGAAACAATTGAATAACGTTTCTACTCAAAGCTGAGTACTCAAAGGCCTGGCCCCCATAAATAAAAATAATAAAGTTAATAAATAAATTAATATTTTAACAATAAATATGAAATTTTTAATTATAATTTTAACAATCTCCCCAGAGAGAGATTGTAGCCTTGGGCTACAATGACTATTTTAATGAGTCTAGTTTGGACTTAATGAGCTTGTCACACTTTAGGGCTGCTTGACGTTTAGGTCTACCAACTACTGCCTCCGAGTCATCAGCTGCTTTATCACCATTATTTGATTTATCTTTATCATTAGAGACTTTATCTATTATTAAGGACAATTCTAATGGATACAAATTACTTATTGAATGGTATAATATTTGTCCATTACTTTGTTTAACTTTAACAGTTCTTATTTTGTTGTCATAACCAATTACAACTTCCATAACTCTACCCATCATCCAGAAGGGACGAGGCTTTAAGATGGATTTTATTAGCACTATATCATTTACTTTGATTTTATTTTCCCAAGAGATTTGATATATATCAGTCATAGCTTCCCTTAGATCTAATAGGTAAGCTTCATACCATAGTTGTTTAAACTGATTAAATAATTGCTCTTGAGTATCAAGAGTGCTTTCTAAAGAACCCCTGTCAGGTTCCTTCCAGACTTCTTCATTTGCATCCTTTAAAATAAGAGAAGTATTACAATTCAAACGAATGAATGAGTTAGGAGTTATGGTTTCAAGATCACTAGCTTCTGATCTATATGTGAGAGGCCTGCTGTTAATAGCATTTTTTATAAAAGACAAAGTTGTTAAAAGTTCGAAATAATTTAACCTCTTCCTACCAATAACTTTATACATACAAACTTTCAAAGTGCGTATTTGACGCTCATAAAAAGACCCCCACCAAGCTGAATAATTGGGAATACGAATATGCTTAATATTGTTAATTTTGAGTTCATCCCTGAATTCATTGGACCCCAGAGCCCTAGACAAGATGTCTGCCCCCTTCACGAATGTTCTAGCGTTATCAGAGTAAAGGAAATCTGGGATGGTATATAGGTTACAAAACCTTTGAAAAGCTAGTAAAAAATTTGTCACACCCATGTCAGGGACTAGTTCTAAATGAATTGATCTTACATTAAGACATGTGAATAATAGGATAAACATCTTGTCCAGTTTACCTGTAGTCTCATTAGTCACAAATATATGACCAGTAAAGTCAATGCCTGTGAATTTAAAAGGCATTACTAAATTCATATGATGTTTAGGGATGTCAGTGCACTTAGGATATTTAAAAGCATGCACATTGATTTTTTTGCATAACATACACTGATTTAAGACCTTTTTTATTGCTATGCGAGCTTTGGGAATCCAGAAACCTTGGTTTCTAATATAATTTAATGTACTATCTAATCCCAAATGCTGCATTTTTTTATGAGCCTTCAAAATTAATAAGGTGGTGAAGTGGTGGTATCTTGACAAAAGGATAGGATTTTTGATATCATAATTAAAGTATGTACATTTAGATATTCTACCCTTTGATCTTAAAATGTCATCACCATCCAAAAATAAATTTAAGTTATTAACTAGGTTAGGTATTGCACCCTTTTGATCCGATTTTAAAAATGCAATCTCTTTAGTATATGAAGAGTTTTGTACTTTTTTGATCCAATATTTAAGAGCTTTTTTGCAAGGGTCTTCCTTAGTAATTTTGCTTAGAAACATAAACAAATAACTAGTTATATTTATTACTTTTTCAAATTTACTAAATTTATTTATTTCCAATATTTCATCAATATTATTATGTTTATTATTAATTACATTAGTATTAAAATTTAATGTAGCAAAATTACTAAATTCTGGAGAAAGTGAAAGCATTGGAAATTTTGGCCACCTCTCCAGATCCTTACAAAGCCACTCTGGACCATGTTTCCACATATTTAAATTTTTTGCAAATTGTTTAAAAGTTAAACCCCTGGTCAAAAGGTCTGCTGGGTTTTGAGCAGTTTGCACATAGTTAAAAATAATTTTTAGTTTATATTTACTTCTGATGTCATCACACAAAGTGATAACATCTTTTAACCTGTTATTAACATACTTAGCCTTGACCTTGGTTTCACCTGTCAAAAGCCAATTAAGAACTACTTGTGAGTCCACACCTATATTTACATATTCAAAAATGATGTTAAAATAAGAGTCTAAAATAGTGGATATGCATTTTAAAGCTAAAAGGACTCCTAATAGTTCTAAGGTTGGAATACTATAGGTCTTTTTAACAGGTGTTACTTTGGCCTTGGCAAACAAAAGGTTATTTTTTCCTTCACTTGAACCATATGCAACAAACCCATAACATTTAGCAGAACTGTCACAAAATATATTCAGACCATAGGATTCACTTTCATTCACAACTTGACGTGGAAACTCAATCTTACTCAATTCATTTAAATCCTCCTTCAGTTTACCCCATTCAGTCAACATTTCCCCAGGTAATTTTTCATCCCATTCTTTTTTAGCTTCCCAAACACTTCTCATTAACAACTTCCCTCTTACGGTAATAGGTATTGTAAGTCCTAAAGGATCAAACAACTTGGAAGTTTCAGAAAGTATCTGTCGCTTTGTACTACACGAGCTCCTATAACTTACTGACGACACATGCAAGGAATCTTTCTTTAAATTGCATTTATACCCAAGCACCTTTTCATACTCATTTTCATGCTCCACATACCTACCATCCATTCTCATACTCTCACACAACTGCTCACAATTACTATTCCAAGAGCGAAGTTCAAACCCACCCTGGTTCATTCTTTCAAAAGTAAGATGGTACAACTTTTCCAATTCTTTGCAATTATTGCCTGTAAAAATCAGGTTGTCTACAAAAAAATTAGAAGACAAGATATCCCTACACTTATCATCAGGGAACTTTTCTACATGATGTTTCATTATATAATGGAGAATGAAAGGGGACGCTGTATAACCGAACAGTAAAGTTTTAAACCTGAAAGAGATTAATTCATCTTCCTGATACCATAAAAAACAGAATTTGTTTTTGTCATATTCGTCTCTTAATTTGATAGACAAAAAGGCTTGTTTAATGTCACTAAGGACAACATAATTATTAGTTCTAAATACTAAAAGTAATTTTAAAAGGGAGTTCATTAAATCTAAACCAGCATAAGAAGCCTGATTCAAGGAAGGGCTGTCTTTAGATATTTTAAAAGAGCAATTAAAGACAGGTCTTATCTTAGTTGTGATCTGCTCCTCACTTCTTATTATAGGTCTGTGAGGTATAAATATATAATCACATCTCTTAAATTTAGGAATATTTACAATTTCAATTATATTATCTTGCAAATATTGAGAAAAAATATTATTATAACTTTCTACAAGTCCTTTTTGCTTAAGAGAAGAATAGACTCTATTTAATACTCTCAAAGAAATATCAAAATTTGAAGCAACATTTTTAATTTTTTCTTCTATCCAAGGAAGTTTGACATAATAATTGCCATCCTGGAAAGAAATATCATTCTTAAATTTTTTAATCATGATCTCATCATAAGAGGCTAGATCATTATCCTCTTTAGTAGGAATACCAACACTCTCCATGGACAACAAATATTCAAGTCCATGTTCTACTTCAGAATCATCATAAATATTATCAAAAGGGTGAAAATAACTTTTAATAGGATTTAAAATCAAATTTACAATGGTTTCATTTACTAAAGCAGACTCCTCCTCTTCTATCAATGGAGATTGCATATTCACTTTACTTACTTCTATGATTTGATTTCTGG
>JABUQX010087666.1:15000-41785 GCA_015478945.1 Trachelipus rathkii
CATTTTATTTTACCTTGCCGGAATGTACTCTTTGAAATCGATGAATATTATAATTCTTTTTTCTTCTTCACTTTTGTTTCAATTTTTCCAATTTTCAATACCAATTCTGTTTATATATATTCTATTACAACTGTAGAATCATTTGTGATCTTTATATCCACTACGTAAGGTGGTAGTAGATAATATTATATTAGCCAAAAAAAGTTGGCTAATTTTATCTATATATTAGACAATGGAAATGCCTATAGAAGATAAATTATTTTTGTTATTTAATAAGTATATAATTTCATATTTAATAATTTTGTGTATAAAAGTATTTAAAATATGTATTATACTAATATAGATTCATATTTTTGTTCGATACTCAATGTTTGTTCTCATCTTTCATATATTGAGTATTTAATATTATTTATATAATTTATACTACGACTATATAATGCTTAACAGTTCATCTGATACATAACTTTATATGGTTTATATGTTTGTGACCTTTATCTTATTAACTACTAACATTAGGATAGCTTATTTATATATTCCGATGTGCTACATACGTTGTATTTATGTGTAATTATTTCTACACATTGGGGCTTTCTCGTATTGCAGCCTGACGTATCTTTTAATTTATAATCATATAATTATGTCATTTAGTTTCTATATTTAAATTTATTATTTATTTTACTATATATTTCAGTGGTGTGGTTAAAAACAGTTATATACTTGGGTAGTAATTTTGGTTTGGCGAACTTTTTAAAACAAGATTAATTTGTTAGGGTAGTTCCAAGGTATTCGGGGTAACCTTACGCTGTGTATTATATTCTTTAACACAGGTAGTTAATGATCACGATATACGTGAAGGCTTATATCGATATAAATGTGTAATTAAAGGATGTGTATTTTTCGGTGTGATTAATGTCAACGGACAATTTATGCTGTCAGAGGATTGCATATTGAATCTTCATTTCGAGTCTTTCTTTTTTTTTTTTTGGTGTAATAGGCTCTGGAAATTGGAATACCCTCTCTACAAAGATTTATTAATAGCAAAGAAGTTGAAAGAGTACCAATGGGTTCTCGTTGTCTCTCGGGGCTTCCGGAGCGGTGGGATTCTACATTATTAGCAGAGGTTACGGACTTGGCGTAACCTCGCCTGTCCTCCTTTATGCTCCCTTCGTCTACCAGTCCGTGCTAAAGAGTAACCTCCTCTGTAGAGAATTTACCTATACTAATTTATCGGAAGACAGTATATACATCAAATATAACATTACTCATATATACAAGGAACTCAGACAAATATGAGGAGAAAATATGGCAACTTGGTGGGGGAGCACTGTTTCGCTGATCTTTTCTTATGGGGTTTTAGTTAGGCGTTATTTAGGATCGTGACATTTCTGGTTCGTCGTCTTGCACGAGTCAGACGTTTTTTGCGTATGATCGGGTAACCTTATTATACATATATTTTGGATAACTATACTTGCGATGCGTTTTCAAAAGGCAGAAAATGCCTATATCACTAGACATTATTTTAATTTATATGGATATATATATGGACTTATAAAGGGTTCACCATCAATTATTTAAGAGGGAAGCTACAGTAGTAATTTAAAAGTATAGTAGGCTACAATATACCCTCATCTTGGTAGGTGTGTATTTTGGCTATTGTGACTATAATTACTAGAAGGATGCCATATTATATGTGAGAGTTATTATTTATACTAAAAAGTCGGGCACCGGATATTTACTCCGCGTATTATTATACATCTTGTGAAGGAGGTATTGAGAGCTTTGGGAGTTTAAGTTAATTCTTCCGCAGATTGTTAAAAGGATAGAAAGTATTCGTAGAGGGAGTGAAGTAAAAAGTATATGAGTATTCTTGCATTAGGTAAGATGGGTATAGAAAGAGTATTTAGGGGGGGCTATGCTTTCGACTTGATGATTAAGATTCTCTACATAAGTACTTTTCTTGATTTTTTGTGGTGTTTTGTTTTGTTTTGAATTGTGTATTGCTCATTTTGCTACACTTCCCTAATGGTCTGCTGTGAGGAATTTAGGATGGTGTATGTATTACTACCTATTATTAGTATTCTATATTATGAACGACAAAGGATACCAATCTTCTAGCTATATTAGTTCCTTTATATACCTGGTTTTTATTTATATTTTATAGTATTGTATATAAATTTTTATTAATACTATTGATATTTTATTTGATAAGGTTTATTAGTTTAAGCTATATTTAGATTTATATATCTATTTTTTTTATTTTTTTATCTTGCGGTTTATATTTAGTGTTTAGTTTTTGTATATATATAACAACTTATGAGTTTTCATTGCACTTCCCTTTTCTGTCATTTTACTAATATATTTTATTCACAATTCAATCAATCACTAAACGTGTTCCATTGAGCCTAGTCCATACGTTTAATTAAACTCTATTTTTATTCACGCTTTAGTCAATTACTATATTACCTTATAATTAGACTAGTGATCACTACCTTATTATAGTATAATAGTACCTTTCACAAAAAAACGCAAAAATATGGCAACTTTTAACAACACAAACTTAATCTCAATTAAAACCATTTATTACTGGCACTATCTCCAGTGCCAGTATACGTATATTTCGCTTCTCACTCTAGGGTTCAATCATGCTGAACGAGGTCAATATTTTCAAATGCTCAGTTGCCTGTCTTTATTTAATAGGCACCCTTGATCAAGGCGTAGTGGTTAATGTTCGAAGTGCGCTCTTCTTCGCGTCCAGTCATCGGAACACTGTATTTATTCCATTAGATATATTATGCCTAATATGATAGTTGATCAAAACACCGAAACAGTTTAGACTATATAGATATGGTCAACTTACAGTTGTCATTTATAGTTTAGATTACACGTGAGCCAATTCCTTCATATACAAGGTATTATCTTCGCTACAAAACAAATATGGATATGTATAACTATATAATACTGAGGGTATACGGGCGAGGGTTACGGCAAAATTAAAGAACATTATTAGAACTTGTTGTGATGGATAGAACAATAAGTTGCATGCTAGTTCAATATGTTATGTCACTGAAAAATTTCGTTCTTTTTATCTATGAACGTATTCCAACTGTTAAAAGTGTGTCTTCGATTTTCTGAACAATTACAAGAGTGTAGAACGTAACTGTTAAAAATCTTATTTTGGTAACATAATGAGAAAAGACTTTCCTATAAATTCTTGTAAAAATTGCTACCGCTAAGCGTTTCTCTCGTAAGACTACGTCAAAGTATTAATATTATTGTGAAGTGAGTGACTTGATACGCTACTTAATGATAATAATAATAAAAATTTAGTTTTCGCGCAGTAACGCAATCCCCTTTGTTTTATAATTGGCCTAATTATATATTTTTGATTCTTACATTAATTATTTAAGTTACTCTATTTAATTGTTTACCGTAGATAAATGTTTATGAGTGAGTAATAATCATCAGATATTATATGTATGTGAGGTAGCATAGACGTTATATTTATCTATATCACCCGACATTCTATTTGTAATATGTTAGACAATATGTTTTAGGTAAGTGATAACGCCTTTTTATAGTATATGCTATGATAAGGATGTAATGTGACTATCATCTTTACAACCGTTTACTAATAAATTATTGATGGTTAGTTTTTATTCACATTCTATCAATCATTAAACATCATCGTAAGTGAGTATTATTCATTATTGGATTCACCTGTATTATTTCATATTGATTTCGATTGTAAGTATTACATGTCATTAATTATTATTATTTAGTTTTTTTGACTTGCAACATGTAAAGACAGGATTAATAGATACTGTGACGGCACAGTGCTCATCATATCATCTGATCATCTATTATTATTATTATTTAATGTTATTTTATTTGATGATGTGAATTATTATTTATTCTTCGATTATTGTGTTTATGTATATCATATATCTATTACCTCTACGCTTACTTATTCAACAGAGTTCTCGATTATGTATTTCAATGTAGTTAATTTATATATATTTCACTATGTGACTTCCATTACTTTCTTCCTAAAGACGCGGTGATTAAAGTTTATTTAAAAACGATATCTATAGATTACTGGAATACCTTTAAATTATAATCTTTCTGCACTATTACTTAAAGGAGATGATCTCATAAACTAGTATTCTGGCCTCCTCGTGTGAAAGTGTGCTCTACTCTATGTTTGATTATTTATTTAATGAGTGTGTATATCACTTGTGATTTCTTTCATTCTATGGTGATTATTGATTATTAATATCAATTTATTAATTAAGAGTTATTTATTCATCTCTATTTCTTATTATTAGTAATTATTATATTATTACTTATTTAGTTTATTCAGTCAATTAATATATATTAGGTCTTAAAGACATTGATTTCGCTGGGCTTCCATTATTTTTATACTCTTTTTAATCTTTCATCAGGCTGGTGTTCATCTTTTTTATATAATATTCGTGAAATTCTTTCTTGATGTATTATTCTATTATTTTCTATTTAGCTTATTATTATTATTAATCTATTATCTCATCCGTTATTATTTTATGCTTGTGATTATCTATTCTTATTATTTTATTTCATTATTTCTATTCATTGACATACTATTACTAGTTGACTTTATTTTATGCCAAGTCAAGGTGGTGGGATATCATTTTCTTGGTCATTGAATGTAATTTTATTTGAGTTGATTATGATCTATATTATTATTATTATTTATCTTATTCATTATATATATATTATCTTATATTATTTATTGAGTTTATTGTTTATTATTATTCATCTTTAATCATCTTTATTATTATTATTACATTTATTTATTCCATCTTATATTCATCATTATTATATGTGAGATGTTTAAGGATAATTTGGGAATTATTAATTTATTATTATTCTTATTCATTATTATTATCCTTTTCATATAATATATATATTATATATTTGTTATTAATTAACTTCATTATTATTTTTAATCATTTTATTATCATTATTTATTAATTTAGATTATCTGTAACATATTATTATTTTAATTCCTCTTCATGTATGGTCACATGAGGGGGGTCATTTATAAGACTTAATAACTTGATAATCAATTTATTACATTCTTTTTTGATCGATCATCTATAAATATAAGAGAGTAGTGTAGAGAGAGAGTGACTAACTTCGCCTAACTGATATTATATTCATTTATTAGTGTAGTGTGCATTATTTTTATCTACTTATTACTCCATATCATGTCTACTCTCTATTTATTCTTTATTTATGGTATATCTATTAAATATTTTTAGAGTGTGATTTGTCAATTTCTTATTTAATTGTTATTATTAAAGTCATCATTAATATAGAATTCAGATGTAACAATTAGGGAGCTCATATATTATTTATCTGTTAATTTATATTAGCTTTAACATCTATTTGTATATTAATTCCAAAGTTGTTCATATATTATTATTATGTGTCATTAGTGTATTATTACTTTTTAATGATTAATATTATTATTTCTTATAATTTATTATGGCTAGACTAGATGTCCGAAAACGTCTCAAATTTATTATCATTATTTATTCATTTATCCATTTATTCTTTATTTATTTATTGCCTCTTGCCACATTTTATTATTATTGTCCTATTGTAGTGATTTATTTAAACTTATACTTTGATGACTGATTATTTATTTTGTCTCCTTAAATTATTAATTCGTTCGCATATAGTATTCGTTCTCATATATTATTTTTATTAAATAATTAAGATTCATCTTTAGTTATTACTTTTACTACTATAAATAGATATATCATTTATATTTATTCTTTCTTTATTATTTATTTATTTCTTACTATATCTCTACACATTATTGTTATTCATTTTATTTAAAGTAAAATGAAAAACCAATAATTTATTTTATTGTGATTATTTCATATAAGAATTTGGTGACTCCAGAGTGACCACAATGATAATTAATAGTTATAATTTAATATTCATTAATTACCTCTACTATTTTTATTATTACTCTCATCTATACTCTATTTTATTTTATCATCCTCGATTATATCAATGCAGTAGTGCGTGGAATCATCTTTATTTCTGTCCAGATTATGTACTTAATTATTACTTATTATATTCGTATTATTATTTTCAATTTCTATAATTATTATTTATTATTATTATAATTCATTTCATTATTATTACATTATTATATAGTGTTAGTAAGCTAGTTATTGGTTAGATCTATTTATAAATTTATTTTATATTAGTATTTATTAACGAAGTGGACAATTCGCATCCTTCGGACTTATATTTGTACGACTCAGATCACTTTTATCTCATTAAATTTCTTTATTTTTAATACACTTTTATTACCACAATAAAACTTGTCAGCTGAATGAAAATATTTTATACAAATTATAGCATTTGGCTCTTTCCTCACTGTGGTACGCTTGGTGTGCGAGGACACCCTTCTTAATAGGACACGGTAGTAGCCTGTGTTCCAGGGATCCTGAGGTGCTTGTTGGTGAATGTCATTTCTTCGTTGGGTTTGAGCACTTTATATTCTTTTTGATTATTTGTTTGTGCTATAAGTATTTTGTGAGAGTGTGTCAGGAAATCTTCTCATTCTTCGTGTATGAGTCGTAGTCTAACATGTTGTAACCTTCTCTTCTGTGTGGATGTTTTTATAGATTGTGTGGTTATTTTTTCACAACTTTGTGATAAAAATAAATGAATGCACAATAATTTGATTCCAGAGTATGTTAGCGGTGGTTGGTATCGGGGACGATAGTTTCTGGATGGTTTATGTTATTAAATTTATTGTATTTGTGATGGTTTGATTAGTGTTCTTCAAGGAGATGATGGTATAGAGTAGCATATCTGCTTGGGCCGTAATTTGTTAATCACTGGTACCTATTCGTGATAATTCGTACTGAAGTGAGCTGATACTCATTATTTTTGTGCCGTTTCAATCAATAGTCCTCCCCACCGGGGGTTAATCAAAATTTCTTAAAAATATTCAGTTACAAGAATATGTTTCTCTAGTAGGGAAGTGGTTTTGTGCTTTAGCATACCGTTTTGAGCGGATGTGAGCAGAGCTAGGGTATGGATATAAGCGCTCAAGTTTTGTGAAGGGGTTTTCGGTGTCTATTATTAATGTTGGGGTTCTGTAGTATGTTTTTTTTTTATTGTTTGTAATATTCTCATTTTATAACGGTTGAATAAGGTGATGTTTTTTATTGGCAAATGAATCTTTCTTTATTGTTATGTTTAAATGGTATTTGTATTGCATCTTATACGGTGAACTTTTATGTAGAACTAGGTAGCTAGTAAGGTTTGTTTTGAGGGTCACTGTTTAATAATAACTTTTTTTGGCTATTTTAATATAAGCTTGCATAATGAACATAATTCAGATTAATAACTACATCCCATCACAATTCCTAACGTCAAAGTATTGAGAAGTCCGAAGCGGTTTCTACTAGTATATTTTCATATTTGTGTGGTTCGTATTTTTTACGGAAGGGGGGACCGAGCAGAGTGGATAGGCCTGCGAAGCAAGTAAAAGGGGATATTGATAGGGTGAATTGGCTACAGGGTATACTTCGGTGTGGTCGTGGTCTTGCGAGGCCAATATTGTATCAATGAATCCTTCATGAGAAAAATCGGGTTAATTTCTGTATATGTGTAAAATAATTTTTCACTTTCACTATGAAGTCTGTTCTAATATAATTTAATATTTAGCGTGGACATAAGCCGTAAACGAACTGTGTTCAGAGATAGAGGCGGTGTGGAGTTCTGTTTGTCGTATAATTTCCATATGGTTGCATATGTACTAGATGGAGTAAATCTCAGTGTTTAATAAAACGATTGAAGGTAGGTGTCATCAGTAAATCTTTTGTGTTGAGCTCATGCGGCTTATTACAGCGACGGAGGAAATACTCGTCAACCAGTAACGAGGGCGAGAGTTACTACTTGATCAGTGAGGAGGGGATTTGGTGGTAACAGTAGTTCTATACGAGCGCATTGCAGTTCCGGCTAAATACATGGGGTTCGGCAGGAGGCTGGTAACAGATCGCATAGGGGCTTGTCTCACTTCTGATAAGATAACACTAAAATTTTTTTACTTTTTTCACACGCTCTTCAAAGTAGATTTTTATCTACATTATTATTATTTATATTTATTTTATTTATCATGTTTCTAGCTAATTATATTGCATTTAATTCTTTATTAATGTTAATGTCTATTATTAATGTATATTCCCCGATTTTTATTATTCTATTATTATACATAATTAATATAATTAATTTATTTCACATAAACTCGCTGGCGATGATTTAGTTCGGTGCCCGGAGTCGCGTCGTGTCGAATCGATTCATCGATTAGTCATTTGTATCTTATTATTGATTATCAGGAATTATATCAATAATATCCTAATATAAAATTATTTGATCATATTTTATTTATTATTTATATTATTTATATCATTACATCTATTATCTATTATTATATTTATTTTATTATATTTATTTATATATTGTGTAGTTTTTTTTTATTACTAAACTTATTTTATTTATGCACCTACTTACATATATAGATGTTTATGTATTATTCACCTCCATCATAAATTAATTATTCTTAATTCTATTCATTTTTATTTCGTATTTTTATGATTATTTCATTTATGAGTTCAGAGCCATTACTCCCGAATGACGACTACAAATAATACTTATTTGATATGTGATTTTTAAAAACTGTTTATTAGTTTAACTATGGCGAGAAGAAACTGAACAATTTTTTCTTATTTTTGCCATAAGCCCCCATTTCCGCAACCCCGTGATGTGACGAGCGCAAATGCGGTCCGTGTCTCAAATTCCATGAGCAGCCTGGAAAAAATCATAGTGGTAATATTTGTTTATTGTCCGTGTAAAATCGAATGTAGGTAAATACACATTTTTTTCCGCGTTTTCTTTTAAAAATATACAATCTATAATCTGATGTAGAGATGATAGTTGATCGTTGGTTTAGAGCTCTATACCTACACCGCACGATAAGTTCTTGTCTGTTAATCCACTCTTATACTAGTTGTCAAGTACTCATTACTTCCGTTATGAGCTCTCATGCTGTAGGATATCCGGTATATCTTCGTTACTTCTGGCTTTCCGGGATTATGCTTGTACTCGTATTCTTGTGATCCCGAAGTGTGCGTCATCTCGTTGCATTATTCATCTTCAAATATAATCATATATATTCTATATATTACTACTTCTTATAATATATTTAAACAACAATGTTATAATAGAAATTATATTTATTTAATAAATATCACTATGACATAATTTCTTATTGACCTTACATATAATTAGTGATATATCGTATTTAGCTAAAATACACATTTAATTTACAAAATAGTTATGCAGTAAAACTTAAGTCTAAGATTGGTAACGCCCTCGGAACGTACCTGGAGCGGATACGGGTACGGTGACTAGAAGGTAATATGGCCTGTAGAGCGTGTTAAATTGACTGGGTAATTAGTTAAATAAATTTTTTTTTCCCAGTAATATAATAATAAATTAATATATTTAATATATTATTTATTAAGGCTATATTAGGTATAACTATAAATCAGTGCATACAGGAACTCGCATGTAAAGTTCAATGTGAGCATAATAAATTTATTTTTACTAAATATATTGTGAATGACATACTCATTCGTCTGATATATTAATAATATATATATAATAGGTTTAGTAGTATATATATATATGAGGTTAAATCGGATTTTTCAGGATAGTAATGTTGAAATATAATCTCATATAGGTATATAATAAGTGTTTTTTCTGTGACTTATAAGTGTGCGATATTATTTGGTCACAATTTTAGCTCAACTCGTAAAACATTTATTTTTAAGATGAATAAAAAACTTATTAATATAATTGCATACTATCGAATAGCTTAAAAAAAAAGTTAAACTAAAGTTTAATTACTTTATATTTTCAAGTATATTTTTAGTTACTAACTTTTCTTGTCAAATTTTTTTTGATAGGAAATGCACAAGAATGAGTTTTAACAATTAAACTTGCTTGCATTTTTTTCTTCTTATTGCAAATTTGTAGCTAAGAATGTCTATAGTGAATGATGAAGATATTTGTTTTTTGGACTAGTATATCCACATTAACGTTGTACGAGGGCTGGTGTGTGGCAATTAAAGATTTTCAACTCTAAAAATATTTAGAAAAGGAAAAAGTTTCGCCGAGCGCATGTCTCGGCACTCGGCTCCGAGCTCGCCTGGCCTGGCCGCGCTTCATGGACGTACTTCTGGCTTCGGCCTCCGATAGCCGATTGTAAGGATTTCCTGTTAGCTATTCTTGATAAATTTTTGTTTAAAAGTTCGACACCCTCATATTTTTTGTTTTTGAGTCCTTTTTTTTGATTAGCCTGTTGCACTTGACAAGATTATTTCATCTCCGTCTTGTCTTTGATCAATTATCAACAATTTACTAGTGTAATAATAATTAAATATTGTTGGACAAAAAATCATACGGCGTGGCTGACTATGCGATTCCGATCCCTTGTGTAATGCCGTGGTAGCTTCCGGCGTGTCTCGGCTTCCGACTGGCCGAATCCGCGGATCACGAATCCGAGTGTCCTAAGCCCTGGAGTTGATTTGCTCGCATTTCTATTTGAAAATTGTTCTCTAGCTTTATGTTTCCATGTGGATATATTTTTTTTAATCGCTAATTCGAATAACATCGCCAAAATTTATATCCCTCTCATGATGCCGTCTCTGAATGCGACTCCTTACGCGATATGACTACTCACACAACGGTGATCTATTCCCAAGCTAAGTGTTTTTGCTTGGACAATTAAAATGTTGGTAGACGAATTGCGTTCCTCTCTGGCTACTATTCTATTAAAATTTTAGATCAACATCAAACAATCAAAAGATTTGAGGTTTATGAAAAAAATTCAATATACCCAGTTCGCTCATCTGGCGGCACGGCTCCGTGTTAAACTTTTTTTCTCATCCAGCTCCGGTTCCGGCTCCGGCTCCGCAATCTTGGTTTGAAGAACCAGATGTGGTGGTTAGAATAAAGATAAATAAACTGGATGGTAATATTGTGCAATAATAGCAATTAATTTACAATTTATAATATTAATTAGTACTTTTATAATTGTCTGATACATTATTCGTGTATGCTTAACTGTGCATTTCTATCTTCAAGTACTTAACTACTCCAGTTTCGGACTTCTCGATTCTCCGCGGATTAGAAGAGCTCACACGGACGCGAGATACCGACTAAAGGACTCTCCTAACACTATATTTGTATCACTGATATATAACAAACGTCTTTCTGGCAACCAAAATTTTCTATACTAAATAATTTTTTCTTGAAAAAAAATTTATTTATAATTTTGAGTATCTGAATTCTGCTTTTCGACACACTCTGATTTTACGGGTTGCAAAAAAATTACTGTCTGCCACACTCGCACACTGGAACGCCTAGATACAATCTATTATCGACTTTACCGCTACCATTTGCCTCTATCTCGATTTACCGGTAGATATCAAGCTAAGTCGATATTCTTCTAGACTACTTATTTTTTAATAATTGTTAAGAATTGGAAGGCAAGTATTCAAGAGAAGTGTGGTAGATTTTATAATAATTTATATGATTTATTTCATTCAAAAATAAAAAAATATATTAATTCATGATAATAAAAATATTTTAATCTCCACACTAAATTTAGCGAACGTGACAGACAGGGCTCAAATGAAATTAGGCATATAACCGACTTATCTCGATTCTCTAACCGCGCTGTTTTTTATCGCGTGTGACTAAATACATTTTATTGACGCTATTAAATATATAAATTGTCTCAGTTTCGTGTATTGTAATTATTGTTAGCGTATCATTCCTTCGTGACTATTATAATTTTTTATCACCTCTTAAATAATATTATATCATATTTGTTTGATAGAAAAATTCACATAAACCCACTTTGCTCGCGGCTCTACAGCTCCGGTCAGTGTGTGCCTTCACTGACTTCACCTTTATATCGGCTAATAGGATACTGACAACTTCGATTTTTGACTGCACTAATTTGAAATTAGATCATGTAACAAATATCTTCCCTTAAAGGAAAACTAATATTTTTCTACACTAAAAACTAAAACTGTAGAAAAATCGTATTAATAGGCAGGATAAACCGGGCTTCTCGTGCAAACCGGCTAACGCCTCAGACTTCTTGTACTTCGGCTCCGGATCTGACTTAAGTTGTTTCTTCTTTGCATTACTATTTTGAAATTATATTGTTAGTTAACTGCTCTCTTCCTGGCATTTTAAAACTTTCACCACTAACTGAACAGGTTTTTTAAGAAAATATCATATCTAGGATGCACGGCCTCCGGCTCCGGCTTTAAACTGGCTGCAACTTTATTCAAGGCTTCATCACGGATCCGAATAAGGTTTATACTGCCACTCTTGAATAAATTTCGTTCATCATGCTGCTTAGAATTCTATTAATTAATATTTAATGTTTCGTTACGAAAGAAACAATCATACTTCCTCCGGCCTGTACATTATTATGATTCTTACCTGATTTATGACAATATTTGTTGTCTGAGAACACAAATAATAAATTGGCGCCAATGTATATCTTTTGCATACTCTCACAACAAAAAATTATCTTCTCTATGAAATTAAGCAAATTTGATACTCTGCAGTGATATCTGTACCTGCGGACTTGGTTACGACTTATCTAACCCGTGCTAGTCATATTTATTTACCTATTAACCTAGGATCTAAGTCACTATTACTACTATATTATTGTAAACTATAGAAAGTATAACTTATCGCGTTTAATGAAATGATGCATAGCAGGTATTGTAAAAGAATTAACACCGAACAAAATTTAAACAAAATTAGATCAATTTTTTTATATAAACTTTTAATAATAAATCATTATACATATATTTTGATCCTTTTAACAGGAAATTGCATTACAATTTATGACTGGAATTAGAAATTTTACTTCTAGTTCTGACACCCATCTGCTAAATAAATTTCGTTAATCTAAAAAAACTATTTAGTAATTTAACATAAATATTACAAATCTCACACCCCCTATATACTACTCTAATGAATGTCTATGTTTCATTTTATTAGATGATTATTTTTCTAACTAATTAATATATAATTAAATTTATAAATAGTGAAATAATTTTGATATTTTTGTTTTCAAAAGGAGCAGGGGTCCTTAAGTTATTTGAAATGTCTCTTTTACCCTTAGTGTACTATGAATGGTCATTATCTCATTTTTAAAGTGCTAGATTTTTGACTTTCTCACTTTATCGATTTCTTATACTTCACTTATACGATTCAAATTAATTGGTAGGTTTGGTTGGTGAGCTAAAAATGGTTTGGGGGCGTCAAACTAAAGGCTTTGACATAGATAAAATATCTATCATATGTCATCATGTTTTCGAAGGCCCCTTTTGGTCTTCTATAACTTTGTACAGTTTAAATTGATCTATTAAACAATTATAAATTGACTTTTTAAGAAGACCAATAAAGTTCCTTTTGCCATCCTTGACGATCGCCCGCCAACTTCACCTAGCGTGGTGAAATAGGCTCTCCGTTGCGACTTACCGGTAAATTGTAAAAATTCAAATGTAAATTTGAATGGGAAGTACGAATCCTCACAATATAATATCAAAGCAATTTTTAGAGTTCTCAAATCTTTTAATAAATTCATACTATACCGTTACCCTTTTAGGATGTTTGATATATTTTTTAAATTTAGCTGACTCTCAAAAGGTATTTATGTATATCATCTTTGTATAACAGTAGCATTTAGTTTATTTTATTTACTTTATATTTATTTTTAATTCTTATATATTGGCATATTTCGAATATATATATTTTTGTGAGTTTGCGCTACCTTATGTTTAGACCGGCACTTCACTACTTTGAATATTTTATCTAAAATATATTCTGCATAATCAGCATATATGTTCCTGAACCCATTTATTTATTAACTATTTCAGAGAAGATTTCTTGTATGTGACTTCAAGAGAAAGAATAACAACAATATTTTCAATTTTTCTCAAATAACAAATGTGGATGGCGACATGGTAGATACTAATCTTATTGTGTTCTTCTCTCCCCTATTTAACTGGTTTCAGATTCATTAGTGGAAAATCTACAACGCAACCCCCCCTATTAAATCACAATCCGCACATTCACTTGCGTGTTTCTTTCTCACGTATGGTGATTATAGGTCTTAAAAGCTGCTATCCACTACAACAACTCTTATCATATGGCCTTAACCCTGAACTTTGTCAAGTGCTCCCACTATTTCAATACTGCTGGGCAAAATACGGCTTATTATGCCTCAGTAAACTCTATTCCATGCTCATTACTGTTGTCATGTTGACCTTTAATTACTTCTTTCTACCTGTTTCTATCTCTACCCATATTACCCAACTAAGCCTTGAAGTCATTCCAAGATAGAGAGGGATCTCTGGAGTTAGTTCAGTTCGTGGGAATAAGTTTGTAGTGTTCTTTATGTTTTTTTTTCATGACATTTTAATTCAACTACGCCATGTATCTCCTACATATATCCTGGTATGTCTTAATCTTTCATCCCAGTGGTTCTATTTATCTAGCTTTCGCTTTCTAAATTTGAATTAATTCCGTTAAGAGAGTTGGTACGGGTTCGCAGAGTAAAGTTCTTAGTTCTGTTCGAATCCACCTCTTCCTCCGTCCTTACATACTTCTTTCATCTCTCTTCCTAAGCGTACTTCTTCTTCCCCGCAATCTTATCCACCTTTCTATCTTACGTTCGAATAAATATTCTTTCTCGTATTCCCCTTACTCTTTCTATACTCGCCCGTCTTTTCGTCACCTGGTGTAAAGGCTTTTACATCTATGCTTAACTCTTACTCAAAAGATTCATGCTGTAGACTGACTAAGTTATTGTTCGAAGTGCTGCATCTCTATCTGATATAGTACACCTATCTAATTATAATTTGATTAGATTTTTTGACATAATGTTGAGATGATTCAAACTATATCTAGATCTCTATCTCAGTTGAGCGGTGTGTAGATGTATCTTTTCTTTTCTGGTCAAACTGGTCTCGTCTAGATCCATCTATCTTTATACTGTGTGTTCACGATTCTATCAGTCACTATTAAAAATCTATGCATGGTTTTAAGTGGCATTGGTAATTATTATTAATCTATACTATATAATATTTATATCACTATATATGTTATACTATACAGTATGATAGTGCTCTGGAGTATCTCAAAGTATTTCAACCTACTGATTCTAATATCACTATTATAAAAAAATATATAAACAATACATACATCTCAGTAAATCATTTTTAGTATGTTAATTACATAATAGTATAAAAGAGAGGTTTATATGAATAGACGTAGGATGTGATTTTCAATATCGAAGACATCTAATACATAATTAATTTATCTCTATTGTATATTATCTAGGCTCATAGTAAATATCTACTTATACTACCACTTGTTGTTTCTCTAAGTTAAGCTCTTCATAAATATAAATCATAGTCAAATATAGCAGGAAGTAGTTAACCATTCAGGGCTAAGTCATTATATTAATGAATCATAATGGTAAAATATATGCTTTCCTTTGTCACCAATTCGAACTGATGTGCTTCTAATGATTTATCTAACACCATCAACAGTCCAAATTACCAACAAATAAAGTACAACAATATATAGAGTGTGACAGAATCGTCTTAACAATCATTAATTACAGGATTTATATAGACTGATGTAATGTTCCCCATTGCATCACCATTTCTATAAAATAACAAACTCACAAAATAAATAATCTAAAAATAGAGAAATAACAAGAAATCTCAAAGCTCCCACATTGTAATCACTCAGTGATTTTGTTTACTCTTTTCGTATGTCCATCTCTAGAGCTGGTATATGTCTCTCTCAATCACTAAAGCTTATTTTCACTTCTTTTGAGATTTACAAGCCGATCGCAGGATGAAGGACTCCAACATGCGGCCAAGGAATAATATCTTACTGGAAAAATATATTTCTGTATCCCTTCTTTCTTCGTTTAGAATGGCTAAAAGTGCCATCATCTGAATAGGGTTGATATCTATCAATTTCTCAATATCAGTGTTTCAATTCCCAAGGCGTCTGGACCTTTTAATAAACCGCATATACAGGCAGTATCTTTCTTATATTACGCGTGTCTAGCTAGTAATCTTTAGTAAGAAAGTTTATTCTTTGTATCAATTGTTTTCTCACATCTCATCGCCACCATCAATAAATAGTTTACTCAAAGTTTAATCCTTGCCAGTCATAGCAATGATAATTATAACAAACCTCTTACTAAGCGTTAGTTTGAGTCATGTATTGAATCGGCGTCGTGCTCTAACACATTATTTCCTCCTTAAACTATCTAATCTCTTCCAATGGAAATTTCACAGACCACACAATTTTCAGTTACTCTCGGTTATTTAATGTATTGTAGTATCGACTTTATTGAGCACATCTGCTTTGCTACATTGCCAAGCCGTGCTTATGTGTAATTTCACTTTGGCGTATTTGTTAAATAAACTACGTTAAAACTTGACTATGTAATGTGGTAACTTTACGTACCAAAGCAATCTTGTGAGTCTATCGGTTATAAGGTTACCCAGTTTTAAAAATAGATTGTGTCTTTTCTCTCTGCTTAACTCTCATCTTTCTGCACTTTAGAATTTCGTATGAGAAATGATATTGAGCGAATACCTTATTCAGACCCAGCCTTGTTGGAAGACAAGAGTCGATAGGATGCTGTTTACTTAATTATCAGAAGGAAAGATAATAAATTTTAAAAGATCATGTTGAGTGATTCTTAATAAACTTGGAGTATTATTATATTAAGAAATTATTCATCCTGGATCGAGGCCCAACTAAAAAAAAAATAAAACAACACAAAATTTTTAATTCTTTGGGGGCCCCCCTAAAAATGGTTTTTATTTAGATTAATGGGAGTTTTATTATATCATCTTAGAAAAAATGTTCAAAAAACAAAAAAATTGTCAACTCAACTATACTTCTGGAAAAAGATCAAAACGATAAAATAATTTAACATAATATAAGATAGGCCTTTTATATAACTTCGTGGCTCTTTGAATAGGAACAGCAAACTTCTAGCCTGCTTGATGTATGGTCTTCAGCTGTTGATCTCTGAAACAAAAAAAAAATATTAGACTACACATATTGCAAAAACTTTACTGAGTTAGTTCACCGATATAAATTGTACAAACCTACATAAATAAAAACTTAGCAAGAATACAGGTGATGCAATATTAAAATTTTTTAACTATTTAAAACGATAGAGAGAACAAGGAAATAAAAATATTTTACAAAGTTTCTTTAATTTTAGGTCACATCCGCATTGTCCTCTATAGGCATTAAGTCATAAATCATTTGAATATCCGCAATACTAAACTTCTACTCTCACCGCCCTGTTGAAATTGCAAAAAAAAATACTTTATTAGCAATTAATGAAATATGAACAAAACTATTTCATTATGTTTTTATTAGATTTCTATTAAAAGTGTTTTATTTTGATAATTCCATTGGTGATTTAATTTGGTCGTGTGACGTGAATACGAGGAGTGAAAAAAAAATGCGTCAAATATAAAGCTAAATGTAAATTTTCTGTAATAAGATTCCTATTTTATTATTAATGAAATAGTAACACACACATGTATAACAAAAAATATAAAGGGAATAAAAATCAACAATTTATTCGCAAGGAATTTATAAAAGAATCTTTACGATCAATGAGAGTCACTGGGTTAGCTATATTTGTTGAATAAATCGATCTTTTATGAAGCGCTTATAAACTCCTCAAAATCACATTTTTTAGCCAAGTTGTCCCACATTTTATAGGAGTGAGTTTGGCCCCAGTGAGGAGTTTCCCCCATAAACAAAAACTACAAGGGCAACCATTGATCAGCGGCTTGTCACATCAATATACAACCTGACGTTTCGCTAAACAAAATATATTATATAATATAAGGACATTCAGTTTTTATTTCTTTACCAATTAATATATACCCATATATCATCACCCATATATATATTATATATATTATAATTATATATTAACTTATTCTATTATCTCTCTTTATTATGTCAGTGATGAACTTACACAAAATAAGTGGACTGGCCAACTAACATATAATATTGGTATTTAGTTCAGTTGAATTATTATATTAAATATTTAGATTTATATACATATAAATATATTTTTTTCTAGTAATCAGCCTATACCTTCTTAGAATTTTATTGACTTCTTTTGAACTTAATATTAATGAATATTTTTTTTAGTGTATTTTATTTTTTATTCTAAAATTATAAAATATTATTTATACTACTAAAGTTTAAATATCACTATATATATATGTATTAAATATTATATATATCCCCTTAATATTCTCATATATTCTTTATTTAATTATATATTAAAAGTATATAAATTTTAGTGTAACAATTATAGTATTTATATTACAATAATATATATTATATACCTTATTTAAATTAATAAATATATTACAATATAGATGTACTACTTAAGTATATATTGTCTTAGGTAATATATATAATAAATATAATTATATATTATTAATAAATATAATATATAATATATTAATATATAAATAATATATATTAATATATTATCTATTAATATATTATATATATTAAATTATATATATATTATATTATATTAATATCTTATATTATTATATATATATCTCATTATATAATTATATATATATATATCTTCTATTTCAATAATTATAATCTTATAATTATAATATAATAATATATATGTTTTGTGTCATGAATAAAAATATATATTAAT
Source organism: Trachelipus rathkii (assembly GCA_015478945.1). Lineage (NCBI taxonomy): Eukaryota > Metazoa > Arthropoda > Malacostraca > Isopoda > Trachelipodidae > Trachelipus > Trachelipus rathkii. The sequence goes on from JABUQX010087666.1 coordinate 33,920, forward strand.
AATTATATATTATATTTATATAATATATTATATTATATAATATATCGATATATATATATATTTAATTATATATAATATCATATATTTTAGGAGCCAAACTTTACAAGTTTTAAAAGTATAATTCTAATTCTCACGATTGTTTATTTTATCAAGTAAATTTGATGTAAATGTTTATTAAGTGCTTGCAATATGGCAATTAATGCTTTATACAAATATTTATTTATTATCAAACACAATTAGTTATTGAATAATTTAGTGCTAGATTGGTATTCTATATATTCTTTTTTTCTATTAATTATTTATATGTGTCTGGATATATAATATATATATATTAATATATATATTAATATTATATATATATAATTACTTACTATATATTACACTTATATATATAATATAATATTAATTAATTATATAATATATATCCTAATTTATATATATATCTATATATATATTATACATAATAACTATATTAATATATATATACTATTATAAATATATATATCTAAGTCCACTTTATACTTTCTTTCTTTTCTATCATCTTCATTTTATTTCCCAAGAATGTGGTGTAATGTGGCGTGATCGAGCATCGGAAAATGTAAAAGCTAGTAGACAGAACTATGAACATAAGTCACTAAAGAAAAGCCTAAGCCTTTACACTTATATAGCCTCCCTCAGTAACTAATTAATTTCGCGCAAACTCACTGCAGTCTCAAGTAAAATAAACGCATCCCCTAAAATGCTTTCATGGGACATATAATTGGAACGATGGAAATACCTCATTTCTTATGGGTAGTAATTCGTCAGTGGTAAGGGTTATCAAAATCCTGGCCCACGTGGGTACCACAACCATTAAACCCCCTCTACAATCCCTAATATTATATCCTATCCATGCCATTATCACTTGTTAATGCCTGTTATTTGACATCACTTTATTCTTCGGCCTCTCTGCCAAATACTTCACATTTCTCTCTCTCCTTTCACAGACATTTTCGATGTCACCATGTACTCAAACCACATTTCTCTTCAGTCTCGCCAGCAGGTCGTTCCCAACACACTTATATATATTATATATATATAATATTATATATATTATGTTATCTCATCGCCTACTATATAACATATTACAGTCTTTAACCAAAAAACTATTATCCACCCTTTTATTATTCCATATGACCAAACCATCTCATTACAATCTTTCTAAATTTTATTCATTCTTATTATCAAAATTTTTACAAACTATCCTTTCCTTATCACTACCTACAATAATCACTCTCTACAATAAGCTATTTCCTGCTATTTTAATCAATTTCTATTTACTCACACCTAGTACAAAACTTCTCAAAAGAAATATAGTATACTCATCCTGAACAGCATGTGGTTACTTTTTTTAGCCAACGATTTACCAACGAGCTCCTGCAGATCAGCATATTTTCTCCACCAACAAATCAAAAAATAAAACAATAACATTAGGAAACACATAACCACCTCTCAAATGTAAGTACCTGACAACAACGCTCAGCGACTCTTAGGTCCCTTACATTACAATCAACGATTTAATTTGAGACAGAAGCCAGCCACCCTACACTAGCCATCATAATCAGAATAATTCAAAATAACTCTCCATAAATCAACTCAATAGCACAAATCGTCCGTATCACCTTACTCATCCAACATAATTAGCACCTAACATTATTTTAAATCATGGAAACTCAATCTTGTTTTTCTGCTGCTTCACTCGCATAGTAATATACATAACTTTTTTTGAACTACTGTAGTGTGTTTCCTCTACTAAACAAAAAAATACAAAACAAATTATAATCCAAGAACTCACTTGCACTTTTTTGATTTAACGTTTTACCATTTTCTCCACGTACCCATCCGTCTTTTGACATCTATCACCCCTATCCAAAATCTTCGTATACCAAGTGTCCTATCTTAATAACTCTCTCAGATCGCTTTCTCTATACACAGAATCGAAGTACATACCCCGCACTCTATAATATGGTTATTGAGATGTTATTGCTAATTCCTCTCACTTCTTCTTCCTTTACTATCTTGCACTATTCCTTTTCTCATCTACACATGTTCTCCAAACTTTCGATTTCCTCTTCGCGTTCCATACTCACCTCGATTCTTTCATAACCCCCATCCATATACTCATTGAATAACTCATAAGAGGACATAACATCATACTTAAAAAAAACTCTCAACTGTACTTCTATATATCATATGTATACTAACCCTTAGTCTTATACTTATACCACGTCAATTATTAATACTATAATATATTTATATATTCCAATTTATGTATTTTACACCTATGTTCTTTTCACAATAATATAAATTTGATACAATTTTATATAGTTTTTTGGCAAACCTTTATTACATATTTGACCAAATTGTAACATTTGTTCAGAAGTCCTTACCACCTATTTTAACATAACCTATATTAGTTTAGCTTAATACACCTTGCCCATAATAATAAGACCTTTTCTTGATTTGTATTACTCTTAACTCGCCATACGGCCATCCCCGCGCATTTGCACATGATGAATATCCATGCCATATAAACAGTAACACTTCCTTACCGTCCTACTGCTTCTATGCAAACTTCGAATTTGGGTCCTCAAAGTTGTGGTCCTAATGCACCTCACTATATTCGTTCCAATGCATTACCAACGCATTTTGATTTAACCAACACAAATCCATATATTATATAATTATTTGCGGATGCTGAGAAATTATAGCATATATTATATTACATTATTTATTGTATAAAATATTTATGAGAACGTGTGTGTTTTTTAACGTTAGTTCTTATCTTTCTTATATTTCAACACATTATTCACATAGTATAAATTTTTATTATATTTATATATATGTATTATAATATTTAATATACTATATTATTATATCATTATATAATATATAGTATTAGATATATATAATATCATATTATTAATTATATTATAGTATATTATTAATATCTTTAAAAAATTAATAAAATCAATATTTAATATATATTCATGAATATATGTATAATTTTAATTATTCGAATATATATAATTATATATTATTAATATTAATATATATATATATTATATCTTATAATATTATTCATTTATATTAAATTATTAATTATATAATCTCAATTATATTAATAATATATATAATTAAATTATTTAATTTTATTATATATAATTATATATAATATATATATAATATATATAATTAATATTATAATATATATATATATTATAGTCTAAATATATATTTATATTATAATTAATATATGTCATATATATTAATTATATTCATTTATTATATACTATATTATTATTAATTTTTTATTAATATTATATTAATAAATTAATAATATATATTATTATTATATATATTTAATTATTATCATTATACTATAATATATTATATATTATATAATTATATATATTTATTATGAATATAATTAATTCTGTACAAAGAAGGAGTATAATCAATGACATGTGCAATAATTACATAAAGATAGCAAATGTAAATTTCGACTATAAAATTTGTATGATATACAAATATGAATATATAGAAAAGTGAGTTATGTCCAGACATTCTCTAAGTACGCATAATTTAGTATATAGATTGATTGAAATATAGTTATAGTGAGTCAGTTAAGAGAGTTAATGGAAGTTCGAAAACAAGTAATACTAGATCACCACATTATATATGTATAATCTTATCTATTTTGTAAATGGCTATTATTAAGGAGAGTCAATATTGTGTGGTGGACACTCACACACCATATATGTGATTGATTCTCTATTACAAGGGGTGAACAACGCGCCTTTGCAGAGTCTGAAAACTGAAGGTTGGTGAGAAAGAAGAACTGTTCCACAACACTCAGCCTTTTGGGAACTACCCGCCTAAGAAACTTGTTAGGAACTGAACATAATGTGATCTTAATACAGAAGATCACGAAGAAAAGAAAATATCAAGAATTTTAAGAACAGAACAAGGTTAGAAGCTGTGTTTTTAAAGACATATTTAGTTGCTGTAACAGTCAAGATTATGTCAATAATAGATTATATGGAGAAGCTGAGTTATTTGAGGCTTTGAAAACGAACCATATTCTTCTTTACACAGGTTTCAGTTGAGGTCTCACGTAAGGACTTCCAATTTACGTCGTGAGACCTAAATAGACAGCACCGGCAATGTTATTTTGCTGTTGAAAATAGCCTTGCCACCACCAGGGAGCTTTATGTTACGCTTTGATATGTCGAAACTAGGTGAACCATTAACAAAAGTTTAGAAGAGCTAAACAACTGTGTTTTTTGGTTAGATTTTATTAAAAATCATCTTTAATATATATAAGCGAGTCGCTGACCTTAAGTTAAATACATTACTTTTTCATATATTAATTTTCTCGATGCTTTGCGCTTAAGTCAAGTTTTCATTTTAGAAACGAAACATTAATTTTATTTTAAAAAGCCTGCCAACCTTTAGAAGGAAAAAAATGCCAAAAAATACATCTTATAATATGTCCTAGAAATAAAATTTTATACAATATAAGCTATATTTTATAAGGAAAACATTATTTACTGCATCACAAAGCATTATATAACATTGTATAATCATGTACTACAAATAAATGTCACATTATAAATATAGTCTACATTTTAAGTTTTATAAAAACGAAGTAGATTTTTTTCGTATATAAAAATTTTGAACTATTCTTGATTTTTACGCTTTCTATAACGTTTTTTATAAGCTCAACTAAACTATTTGAGCAATTTTTAAAATGCTTTAAAAAAATACTTTTAAAATCCATTCTTAGAGATATTATTTTCCCAAGAGCATTATATATATATATATATATATATATATATATAGTTATTATTATTGGTTATTATTATTATTATTATTATTATATATATATATATATATATTATTATATATATATATATCCTCTTGTTTACCCTTTTCGAATCTCCTTCTTTCAGAATATATACATATATGAGTTATATGAGAAGAAGGCTGCTGCTGCGCTATTACATATTATATGAGGGTACAGCAGCATAAGAAGGCGCTATAGCTGGCTGGTTATTGGCTGGTTGTTATTACATATATACATATATTATACATATATATATTATTACTGGTTATTGCTATTATATACATATAAAATTATTAAATTGTAAATACATATATACATATATTTAGAAGATCGTAGTATATATATATATATATATATATATATATATATATATATATATATATATATATATATATATATATATATTTGTAATAATAATAATAATAATAATAATAATAATAATAATAATAATAATAATAATAATATGTATAATAATAATGAATAATATTATTATTTTTTTCTTTTGAGAAGTATATATAAATATAAGAGCTGATTATATAAATTACAAACATTTTTTTTGGTAAAAGCCAGTGATATATCGAATATATATATATATATATATATAGTAAAGAAGATATATAGGTTATATATATATATTATTATATATTATATATATTATTACATATACATATATACATATTATATAACGCATATTGTTATTATTATTATTGTTACAGTTGTTATATTGAAATATATTACATATATAGCTATTGCTATATATTATTATTATTATTATTATTATTATTATTACATATTATATATTATTAAGTATATATTATTACATATATATTATTATTAAATAGCATATATATTTATTTAAATATATATATTATTAAAGATATATATATTTATATTATTATTATTATATTATATATATATATACATATATTAGTTATTATTATTATTGGTTATTATATATATTACTATACTATATATTATATTATACAGAAGATTAAGAGCGAAGTATATATATATATATATATATATATGATATTATATATATATATATATATATATATATATATATATATATATATATATATATATATATATATATGCTTCAGTAGGATCTTTCACCGAAAAGGTATATTAATTAAAATTTTGTATTTTTCCCACTTTAAAATATTTTTTTTTTTTTAACCAATAAGCATAAAGATAAAGTTGCTAGACGCTTCCAACTGTTGTAATTAAAGAAATATTTAAATTTAAATCTATGTAAACTAACGTAATTTATATATTTTCCGCTACAGTGGCTCAAACGGTAGAGCGACGGAGTCGCATGGCAAGGTCGTGGGTTCGAGTCCTAGTTCGGATCCTAGGTAGAAACTACCTAGAAATTCCTCCTTGAATAGGGCACCGCCCGTGAGGTGTGAACTTAATTAAAAAAATCGATAAAGCGACGGAGTCACATGGAAAGACCCCGGGTTCGATAGCTAGTCCGGATTTAGATAGAAATTACATTGAAATATTTCCCGTAGGGCTATGCCCTTGAGGTGCGAGCATTTAAAAATAAAAAAAAATAAAAAAACTTAACATAACCTTACTTAACGTATCATAACCTTACATAATGCAATTTATTTTTATATTTATAATTTATTTCACATTGCATTGCTTAAAAAACATGCATCTGGCATCAAGAGCGCTTTGTACATTTTTGTTCGATAAAGAACAAAGAAAAAAAATAAAAAATAACCAAATTTTTACCTCTTTTTCCCACGAAATATTTAGAGGAGAAAGATCCTACCAAATGTCCATATATATATATATATATATATATATATATATATATATATATATATATATATATATATATATATATATATATATATATATATATATAAATATATATATATATAGTTATATATATATATATATATATATATATATATAATCAATATAATCATCTTATATATTTACATATTCCTCTTGCATTAAATCTAGTTAGAGATTAAAGAAGAATAAATCTTCGGTAATCTCTTATTACTTTGGGTAATCTCTTGATAATCTGGCTTTAAAAAAGTCAAATATGAATAACTTACTTCTAAAAGGAAAATTTTATTATTATTATTATTATTATTATTATTATTATTATTATTATCACTATTATATATATATATTAGGATATACACTATATATCTAGATATACATATATATTCAGTAATTAGGGAAGAGTATATATATATATATATATAGTTATATATATATATATATATATATATATATATATATATATCAGAGGTGACTCCTAAACTCAGGCTGCTCGGGCTTATCCCGAGTTATCATTATAGAAAAAAATCGATTTTCTACAAATTTCATAAAGTTACGAAAAAATTCTCTTATTTTTTTGCAAAAATTGATCATATGAAAGAAATTATTATATAATATATATAAAGATTATTAAAATTTAAAAAAAAATGCAAGAATCGTTGCCATTGAATAATCTTATTTTCAATCAATTGTAAAACGTGACGGCTCCTCTTACCCGAAATAGCAGTTAAAATGTTTTAGACAGTGTACACTATACACATTCGCGAATTTAATTTTTTTACAAGTTGTTTTTTTTTTCCCAGGAGTCTAATAAAGCACTAGTTTTAGTTAAAAAATTTAAAATAAACATTCATTTGTTTTTAATGCAAATTTCAGATACCAAAAATTAGTATTTAAAATGCAATACCTCAATAAAAAAAATAACTTGAAATACTATAGTTAACCATAAAATTTAATTTTAAAGTAAAGAAAATGATTTTAATTAGCAATAACTCTTGTGAATAACATGAATACAATTTGGTGTTTAAATATATATATATATATATATATATATATATATATATATATATATATATATATATTGAAGCGGCGCACGAAAACGCGCGAAAGCGTTTCACGATAAATGTTGAAAACGGTTAAACACCCAAATTGACTGAACGTGCCTACAAATG
>JABUQX010087667.1:0-37500 GCA_015478945.1 Trachelipus rathkii
TGCTTCTCTCCAGAAGAGTCTTCAACATCATTATACTTATAACCTTATCGATCAGTCATTCCTTTTCCAGAATTGAGACATTTCCTAATTACCCTATGTTTAAATATCATTCACCCATTCCTTTAAAATATGTCCTCCTATTTTCCAAAACATCGTATTTTATTACATTTACTCTACTCTATCGTATAGCATTCATTTAAGTATTATCATATTATCCCTTTTAGTGTCCTCTCCTATACATGGAACGGAGTATGGCGTGGCCGTTGTAGAAAATTCCTCATCCTAGCCATCTGCCAGAGGTCCCCTAAAATCAATTCAAAAGCGCCAGCGGGGGCCCTTCCATATCAGGGTTGGCCGGGGCCCCTTTTTATTAAGGCCCGGGCGGGCGGGAAGGGCCCCGGGGGCGAATCTATTTTGCCCCCCTGTTCGCCCCCCCCCCCCACCCCCTAGAAGTGGTAACTGTTAATTTTAATTTTAATTACATTTTTTTATTTTTATAATTATTTATTATATAAATTTTATAATTTAAAACTATTTATAACATTTTAAATTTTATCTAATTTCATCTTATAAATATAAATACTATTTTTTTAATTATAAATATATATTTATTAATTATTAATTAACGCAACCAAATTTTTTTTTTCTAGTAAAAATTAATTTTTATTTTATTTTTAATTTGTGTTTTACATGTTTACATTTTTAAATTTTTACCAAAAACCCTTTTTTTTTTTTAATAAATTCCGAAATTCTGGGCATTGCATTTCGAAAACCACATTTCTTTGCAATAAAAAAGACTGTTTTTGAATAAAAAAAAAAAAACTTCTCTTAGAATAGGAAAATTATTTATTTAAAAACTGGGCAGAAGCATAATTTTATTACGACTGTCAATTAATAGGATATATACATTATAAAAACGGGACTCATTTACCTAATTTTTTTTATTAATTTTATTTATGTTTCTAATTTTTTGGTTAGAAACATATTTTAATTAGTACTTTTTTTTTTTTTTTAATTATTTTTCGATTGCATTGACATTTCCAAAAACCCCACATTCCGGTTTAAAAAAGGCGCCCAAAAAAAGGCCTAAAACAAACTTAAAAAAATGTAATTTGCTTAAGTTATAGCAAAATTTTAGAAATAAAACCAAAATAAATAACGAGTAATAACGAAAATATTTATTATTTTGGTCTAGAATTTTTAGAATTTTTGTATCTTCACTTTTTTTTTTTTTACTCTTCCTCTCTCTTTCTCTTCCTCTTCCTTTTTCTCTCTTCTCTTTTTTCTTCTTCTCTCTTTTTTTCTCTTCTTTTCTTTCTCTTTCTTTCTCCTTATATATATATATATCATTACAGTATAATTTTAAATATTTTATTATTAAATAATACTTATAAATATTTATCTATTAAAATTAAAATATTTTAAAATATATTTTAATTTATATTTTAATATTATTAAATTATATTATTTTATAATCAAAAATTTGTTTAAGTATTGCAAATTGAAATTATTTTTAGCATTAATATTTTTTTTCCCCCCCATTTATTTGTTTAAATTTTTCTCGCAACAACAAAAAAAAATTTTTTTTAAAACCAAAGGCTCTTTTTCCCCCCGTTAAAAATTGCGAAAAATTAAAAAAACTTTTTGGGGGGGAAACCTTTTTAGGGTTTTTTTCTCATTCGTAATTATTATTACAAGTTAAAAAAAAAGGAAAATCTTAACAGAAATAACTAAAAATCTTAGGGGCAAAACTCGTAAAAAAAAAAATTATGAACCTTAAATTTTTTTTTATTTATTTGAGAAAAAAAAAAAGCTTTCAGGTTTTATAATTGAAAAATAAATTTTAAAAAGAAAAGGCCCAAAAAATGGCAAACATTCATTTGGGGTTTCCCGCGACCTCTTACGTGATTCTTTATAAGTCTTTTTTTTCGGTTTTTGTTTTGCTATATTTTTTTTTTTTTTTTCCTTTATTTTAAGGGGAAAAATTTTTTTTAATCAAAAATTTGGCTATTTTTAAGGGCCGCCAAAAGGTTTAGTATTAAGGCCAAGAATTTAATTTAATTTTGAATATTTATTTGAAAAAATTTAAAAAAATATCGTTGATTCGAAAATTTGCCAGGTTTGGGGAAAAAAAGGGAATTTTTTCCCTTTGTTTATTTTTCTTAATTGACTCTTGCCCAATTTTTATGTTACTTTAAAATGTTCTAAAAAAAAAAAAAATCAAAAGATTCCTTAGTTATGACCAAAAATAATTTTTTTTTTCATTATTTTTCTTCCTAAATTTTTTTTTTTTTCCTATGAGTCCTTGGCCATTTTTTTTTTTTAAATTTTGGAAAGGGTTGCAAAAAGCGCCCCCAATAGGCCCATAAAGACGAAGCCCAACCCCCCCCACTTTACAAAGGCCCATATTTTTCCCTCCATGGAAGGATTTTTATTTTTGTTTATTTGCTTACTGGTTTGTTAATGACTGTTGATGAGATTTTTTTTTTTTTTTTTTTTCTTTTTTTTGGCCAATTAATTTTAATTTTCCATGCGTCATCTTTGCGGGGGCATTGTTAGCGCGTCCAAAAAAGCTGTTTTTCTTTTGATAAAAAGCAAAAGAGGGGAGCGCACCAAAAAATTACATGGTATTTTTTTAGTTAAGTTGCGGAAAAAATTTAACCCCACCTGTCGCCCTTTTTAGGTCGAGTTTGATTTTTTAAACCCAAAAAACAAACAAATCGTAGGCCCAACCAGGGGAAGGGAACTTTGTTTATTTTTTAATTTTAAAGGTTTATAAAAATTTCTTAAAAAAAGTTTTGGAAATGATTCACTTGAAAGAAAGGACTCAGATTTATTGGTTATATAATTCAGTCAACTTTTCAAGATTATTAAATTTTAATTTTTGATTTTTCTTTCCTTTTTTTTAGTTATAAACAATATTTTAGGGAACGCTTTAAATAAGATTGTACTATGTATCTGACAATTTTTGACATTTTTGTAGTTTTTCAATTTTTTTTTTTACGATGCGGGGCAAAAAAAAATTTTTTAAAAAAAACATAGGGGACAAAATAATTGAAAACTTTCAATCATTCAAATTTGGGGAAAACCCATATTTTTGTTTTAATTCACTTCAAGGCAAAAAAGTTTTTGGGTGTGTTTATTTTTTTGCTTCCCATTTACTTTTAACTAATTAAATCTGGTGTTATGGCAAGTTGATTGTTAGTTTTTTTATACCCAAATTTAGTGGTCTGTTATTAGCCTAAATTGTTCTAATTTATAGAAAATTTTGCTATTAGAAAATCAATTGATTAATTAATATTATTCAGGTTAGCACTTTTTAAATTTTTAGTTGAAGTTTAATTTTTGGACCCCAGGGGGTCAGTTGTTTTCATCTAGGTTTTAAAAACCAAATAGACTTAGATTAACTTTAAAAAAAAAAGATTTTCCTGTTTTAACTTGGCTTGTGGGGCAGTTTATTTTAAATTTTTTTTAAAATTAGTTTTTCAGGATAGCCATCTTAAAAAAATTAATTTCAAAGTAAAGTTTTCTCCACAATTTCGTTAATATTTAATTTTCTCTTAGCAGCTGATTATGAATACTAAAAAGGAGCATTTTGAAAATGTAACTCACACCATTCAGTTAATTTTATTTTTTGATATTGAACTTCAGTGTTTTTTTTGAAATAGTTAAACCCTTAAAGCTTAGAAAAGTTTGTTTTAAGAAAGATTTTTTCCTTGGTTTATTACTTGTTGATTTGCCCGGTTATTATTTTGAAATTAATTATTTTCAACATTAATTTTTTTCTTTGTATTTTAACTTTACGAGATTTCTCGAACCAAATGTTTGGTACTTTAACCTTAAATTGTTTTTAGAATTTAAAAACTAAATTATAATTTTATCTTTTTTGAACCGTTAAGAGCTTTTAAGTTTTCGGGTTTACTTAATTAATTTTTTAATTTTATTAAATTTTCCCCCTGGGGGCCCTAGGGCCTACTAAGCTGAATAATTTTAAAGGGCTTGTTAAAATTTTTAAAAAAACTTGTTTTTCAAAATTTAGGTAATTATTTTTCTTTTTAGGATGCTTGGCCTCCATTTCATTAAAATTGTTAAAGTGTTAAAAAAATAATGTTAACATTAATAAGTAAAAAGTAATAAATAAATTAAAAAAGTATGTATTTGCTTTCTTGTGTTTTGGATTATTTTTTTTCTTGTGGGACTGTAAAGAGGTTTTTTTTTGAATATGGAAAGCCTGTTGCCTTAACTTGTGTTTGGAAATGCGTAAAGGGAATGTTTGTTATGTTTTTGAAAGGAAGGAAGGGGACTTTTGCAAGGGAACTGAAAAGTGAAAAATATTTTTAAAACGGGGGGAAAAAAAAAAAAAAAACACTGAAATTGAGAAAGAAAGGGAAAAAAAGTGTTTTTAGGAAAAAAAAAAATTTAGTTAGGAGATTGCCCGAGGCGGAGGAAAGGTATGTTAACTGTGGGTAGATTTTTAGAATATGATGGTTTGGAAATGGGAGACGGAGCAGAATTTTTTTGATGGGAAGAATTAGGATGAATGTTTAGTTAAAAAAGGTTTATGGAAGGATAAAACAATAAAGGAGTTACAGGAGATATCAGAAATAAATAGTTTTTTAAAAATTTTGAGGGATTTTTCCTCGGAAAAGTTTTTTTCAATGTCAAAGCCTTTGTGGGACCTGCAGCGTAAAACAAGTTTGGGGGACTTGTTTTTTTTCTTCCAGAATGGGGGGGGAATCAGTGGGAGTTGCCCAATGGTAATTGTTGAGTTTTCTAAAAAAAGGCGGAGACTGATTACATTCTTAAATTGGGAGGACCTTCCTTAAATGGGGGGAAACCCCACGGATAACCAGATTAGGGGGGACTTTTTTTTCCCCACAGTAAGAAAATTTAATAAGAAAACGAATTGAGAGTCATGTTTTATTTCCCCCAGAGTGGCCAAAAGTGGGGAAGTGAATTTATTTTCGTGGAAGGATAGAAAGAGGAAAGATTTGCAAATTTTTACAAAAAAATGTTGATTTTTCAGAAATGTGATTGTTTGCCATTTTTTGTGTATCAAAATGATATAGGGAACATAGGAAGATTTTTTCAGAAGAAATAATTAAGCAGGAAAATTACTTTAAGGGAGATTTGGATTCAGAAGATGAAAAAAAAACAAGCTAGTGGGAAAAAGAAAGTGGCCACGGATTTTTCTCTGGGATTTTAACCTAGGTTAGAGTGCCAGGTTTTTTCCAGAGGGGAAGTAGGCTTTAGGTGTAAAAATGAAAAGGGGGATTTTTAGGGAATTTTTTTTTTAATGTTTCTCTCTCAGGAAAAAAAATATTTAGGTTTTTGGGATTTTTTGTTGTATTCGTAGGTTTTTTTGGAGGAAGGGGGAATTTTCTTTTTTTTTGCAAAAAAAACGGGATGGAGTTCCACTTTGAGTCTTTAAGTGGTTGGAGCTTTTTTCAAGGGGCCCACCAGTTTGGAAAAAGGGACTTGGTTTTAGGCAAAAAACCTTTTAAGCTTTTTTAAAAAAAGGTGGGGGGTTGCGAATTTGCGGCTAAAATTTGGGGTAACCCAAAAAATAATAAGCAAAATTTGGTTAAAAAACGGTTATTAGTGGTTTTTGATTTAGAAAAGTTGAAAAAACTAGGGTTGTTTTACAGACTTCCAAAATAAGGAAGATAGCAAAAAAAAAAATGAAGCCAAGCAATTTTTTTCGAATATTCAAAATTGCTTTTTTTTGTTACACCCAAAAAAAATGATCTTCCTTTAAAAATTAAAAAAAGAATTGAGGGCCTGATTTCAGTTATACCATGAAAGAAGCAAAGTTATGGCTGACATTTATTTTTGCCATAAAAAAACTTTTGAAATCAAATGGGGTTAAAATTTTTTTTTGAAGAAAATTTTATTTATTGGGAAGTGGGAAACCCTCGTTTTTTTCAGGAATATGAAAATTAAGGGGGGGGAAACGGGTGTATTTCAACTTTTTTAATTTTATACCAGCGTTAACGAGGAAAAGGAATGGCTTTTGTAGAGTACGGACGAACCCTTATTATTTTTTTAAAAAGCAATATTTCAATTTCTTGTTTATTTTAATTTTGATGGGAAAAACTTTTTAAAATACTCAATTTCATTACTTATTGGAATTTGCCAGTATCCGGGTTAGATTTTCCTTTATTTGTTTCAATTTAAAAAAAATCATATAGAAAAATTAGGACCATTTTATTAGTGACCCTTCCCTTGGCCAGGAGGTTTTTTTCAAAAAAAAGGGGGTTGAGGTAAATCAGAAATTTGGTTAAAGAAATTTGTGAAGGACAAAGGGATTGCCCCCCACCAGTTTTTAAAGGGGAAAGGTTATAGTTCATAAAAGGTTGATTTTAATTTTTTTTCCCTTGTTTTTTTCAATGGACATTTTTTATTTTCCCTTTGTGTCTAAACCGCGACCATTTTACGTATTTTTCCATATTTTATAAAAAAAATGTATTTCCTAAAAAGTAACTTTTTTGAAAGCAAGTTTTTGTTTTTCCTGGGAAAAAATCATCTATGAGAACGAGAGACATTGTATCATCATTATTAGAAATTAAAATTAATTTTAAAATTCATCTGCTGAAAAAAAAGTTATGGTGGGCCCGAGAGTTAGAGTGAGGAGGATTTTTTAGGGATTTATCAGTGAACCATTAAATATTTAATTGTTTAATATTAAATTGTGATAATTTTTCAGGCAAAATAGTTAATAAAGGAAAAAAGGAATTTAGAATTTAATTAGAAAGTGTGAATTTTTTTTTACCAAAAAAATTTTTACGAGGGGGGAACATTGGCCTTTTAGTATAAACTGGGGGGGAACTGGGATAAAGAAGTTTTAAAAGGAAACAAAAAACCTAAAGTTATTATTGCTTTTATGAACAAACATTTGTAAAGCAAAATGATCAAACCAATATTTATTCAACGTTAACAGGACTATTGTTTTTTTTTTTTTTAAACTAGATAAAAAAAACCCATTTAAAGGTTGGCAAAAAGAGAAAAAAACCTTTTGGGTTTTGGTGAATAAGAGAGATTTTAAAGGATTAAAAAATTTCAGATTAAATTCCAGATGGTGAAAAGAGGATTTATGTACAAGGTCTTAATTTATGCATTAAATTTTAGAAAATTATAGAAAAAACCTAATGTAAACTAAAAATGTTAAAACTGTTCTTTAATGTTTAAGGAAAAGGCAAAAGAGAAAGAGGCCAAGAAATTAATTTTTATGGAATTTTTAATTTAGTAAATAAGGAATTTTTTCTGAAGAAAGGTTTTTTTTGTTTTTTATTAAAATTTAAAGTAAAAATAGAACCCAATGGCGGTTCCAAATTTAAAAATTAATTGGGAAAAAAAATTTTTTTAGTTGGAGTTTTCAAGATTAAGGAGGTGGGTTTTTTTCAACATTTTCCATGGCTTATATTTGGCTTTCAGTTTTGTTTTTACTTTTCTTGAAAAAAAAAAATAGAGATTAAAAATTATCAAGCACGCTTCAGCAGGAAACAATATAGTTTAAACAAAATAGAACTTTTTACCAGAAAATTTGAATTGGACATAAAAAAGATATTAAACTTTATTTTTAGACCATAATGTTGAATCCCCAATTGTTTAAAAGCTTGCAAGGCCTTTTGATTGGGATTTATTTGCGGTTTAAGGAATTTTGAAGAGGTTTAGTTTATTTAAGCATTTTGAAAGCCACTCTATTTTGATTTTTTTTAAGCGAATCTTATAAAAACAATTTTGGGAAGGTTTACCAGAATTTGAACTTGGAAAAACAGCATTTTTGTTGGGCGCCTAATTTTATAAGGGATATATGAGTGTAATAGATTAATGTCATAACCCACAAAATTTTAAGCCATTAAGCTTTCAATTTATTCTATTAAATTATTGAAAGTTTACTTTAAAAATTGTTTTTCATATAGAAAGAAAAAAATTATTAAGGTAAAAGATAACAAGGTTATTGTAATGGGGACTTTTCCCAGCCCACCGGTTTTTTCATATTAGAAGTTAATTTCCGAGTTTCGAAATGAGTTTCCAAAACCTTTTTTAAATTTTTATTGGAATTAAAAAACAAATTATTGACTTGCAAAATGAACGAAGGAGATTCCCAGTTGATTATTCTGTTATTTATAAGGGGGGGGACTTTTGTAAAAAAAGGCTTTTGAATAAGGTTTTTCCCCAACCATTAAAGGCTTTGATTGAAAAAAAAGTTATTGCAATTGTGGTATTAGGGTTTGGGAACGTTGCGTTTTACATTGGTGAAATTTTAACAAGATGGTTTGCCCGGAAATAGGGAAACAAACAGTGTTGTACAAAACTTAAAATGGGGGAATTTTAAAATCATCATTGGGGGAAAATGTTGAGATTTTGGGTGGTTTTTCCCACAAGGGTTCAGTTTAGCCTTTGGGCCCCCCACTATTGTTTCCTTTTTCAATATATATAAAATTTTTTGAATTTTTTAGACCAGGGGACTTAAATGCCAAGGTTTTTTTTAAAGTTTCGCAAGATTTTTGATTTTACTTAAAAGTGGGCCCCACTTTCAGTTTTTAGGGGGGAAAAATTTAGTGAAGGAATTGCGATTAAAGTTCAAAGAAATTTTGAATTCCGATAAAACTTTTTCTTATTGTTTATTTAAACTGTTAATGGAAAATTTTTTAAATGGTAAAAAAAAGTGGTTTAAATTTTCTTTTTTTTCCCCACCTTCGTTTACTTCAAAAATTAAAAAAAAAAAAAGTTTTCTTAAATTTTAACGATACAAAAATAGGACTCTTAAGGAAGTTATCTTGGGGACCCAAAGAAAAAAAGGGTTTAGGTTTTAAAAATGAATAAGCATTAAATTTGAAAAAGTAAGTTAATCAAATTGTTTGGGGTATTTCAGCGTTTCTTTAAAAAGATTTTTGGCTTGCATTAAAAATCGACCCCCCCAAAATTTGTTTGATTTACAAGAGGGCAGGAAAATTTATTAAGTAAAAAAAATGTTACTTAAAATAGCGCTATTTGTTTTAGGCCAGTAAAATAGAAGGTATTTGTGCACAAGGGTTTTTTTTGGGGCCCCTATTTTTTTAAAAGGGGAAAAGGACTTAAGGATACTGCTAGAGGAGATGCAAAAAAAACGTTTTGGCAAACAAGGGATGAATTTTTTTTTTGGTTTTTTTGAGTTTTTAAAAAGACGCATTTTTTAGGAAGAGCTGAAGGAGTTAGAAAATGGTTTTTTTCTGTAGAAAAGCCGATTTTTCTCAGGAGTGGACATGATTTTACAAAGTTTCTACCAAAAAATTTAAATTTTACCTTATTGGATAAAATATAAAAAAACCCAAATAAAAATTTTTTTTCTTCATAGTAGGAGGCCCATGGGGGAACAGGTTTTGGAAAACCAGGGGCAATTTAATAAGGAAAAAATTTAAGGAAAAGAAAAGCGCATTTTTTTTGCCCAATTCCGTTTGTATTTATTAAGAACAGAGATTTTAAAAGACTTACCTGTGATATTCTTAAAATTTTGGAATGTTCTTGCCAGAGGGGGTGTGAGTGTTGGAAAACTTCGATTTTGCAAAAAATTTAAAGGAAAAACGTCTTAGATTCGTTTATTGGATGGGTTGGGTGTTAAGGATATTCATTTATAAATATATTGGGGGACCCCCAAAAAGCCCCAAAAATTTTGGCGGTTTTTAGTTATCAGCAAAGTTTAGTGTTAAGGTGATGGGATTGTGTTTTGAACATAACTTTAGTTTATTTTCAGTAATGCATGTGGATGGTTTTGGGTTCCATATTTTATATTTATTTATTTTCCATTTAGGTTTTGGGACTCAAAAAGCCAAAATTGTTGGGGATTTGTTAGGTATTTACAACAAAATTTTACAAGGGCCCTTAGTGGCTTTTTTGTGGCGATTTTGCAATTTTTTGACGCATGTTTTGGGTTAGTTGGGGTTGACTTGGGGGACCCAAGTTTCTCGATTAAGGGGCCCATGGTTGGTTTTTTTAAACTTTGGTTTCCTCTTATAATTTTTTTTTCCTTTTTAAAGTTTTTTCCTTTTTAATTTTACTTTTTACTTTTAATTGATTTCTAGAATATTTTTTTTCCATTTCCAAAATTTATGGGAAAGAGAAAAACAAGAGAAATTTTTTAAGGAAACAATTTTTAATTCTGGGGACCCTCTATTTATCTATATTTTATTAAAACTAAATGAAAATAATTCTGGAAATAAAATCTCCTTTTATTTTTTCCAAAATTTTAAGGGGAAAAGATGAGCTGCCCTCCTTCCTTCCTCCCCCCTTCCCCCATGCTATGCCTTTTTCATTTTTAAAAAAAGAAACGTTAAAAACCCAAATTTACAATTTCAAATTATTATTTTTTTTAAATGCCAGAAGTCTGGATAAAAGTAATATAATAAAATAAAAAATCAAAACTAAAAAGAAATATGAAAAAAACAAAATGAAATAAGATTTTTAGAAGAAAAGGATTTTTCAAGCTGAGGGGAATAAAAAAAAAAGATTAAGGAATGAATAATTGTAAAAATAGTTCTTTTAATCAGTTTTTACCTAAATTTAAATATTCAAACTTTGGTTTAGTTTGATATTTTATTTTTTATTTTTTTGACGTTGGGATTTTAAAATTATTATTTTTTCCGGATGTTCTATGATTATAACTTAAATAGATTAGGAAAAAACCTTTTCCACTATAACCCCTCGTATTAAATTATTTAACAATAGAACGGGTTGGTGGGGTTTTCGAAACCCCAATAAATTCCTAGGGTTTATCTTACTTTTAAAGTTTTTTTGGGTCACTTCCTTTGACTTTGTGTTTTTTATTTTAAATTACAAATTTGTTATGAATTTACTTTAGGAATCTTAGCCCCATAAAGTGAAGATTTGTTATTTCTTCTCTCTTTTTTTTTTCCTTTCCTTCCTCCATGGTTTTTGTTTTTTGTTGTTTTTTGAGAAAGGAAAGAATAAAACCAAAAATTTTTTTCAATTTTTCTTATTTTGCTAGATTTTTTAAATTTTAAATTTCATACATATTTTGTAAAAAAATTAGATAAAAAACAAAAAGGCTAAGGGTAAAAAAATTGACCAAAAAAAAAAAAAACTAAAAAGTAAAAGAAAATAGTTTAGCTTTTTTTTTAGGGGGGGACCTAATTACCTTCACTCCGCTATTGTTTTTAAAAGCAGAGTTTAAGCCCGGAAGATGTAAGGCTTTGAAAATTTATCGAACAGTTAATAGAAAGAAATTCGAGAAAAGAAAACCAGAAAAAAATAATTTTACAATTTTTAATAAAGTAAAAAATAAATGTGAAGTAGAGGACCGAAATAAAATTTAAATTTATGATTTTAAAGGTATGACTATACTTACTTTATTATATACTTCCCCATTTAAATTTTTTCTTTATAAAAGTTACTTCAAGGTTGAAAAAAAAAAAATCCTTTTCCTTCTTTAAAAAAATTTCTTAATTTTTCAATTTTTTTTCCAAAGCTTTTTCTTAGTTTGATTTAAATTTTATTATATTATTGCTTATTGGAATTTTTCTGGCCAATTTTAATTTTCATTCTTTTGAGGATAGGGAATTTGTTTTTTTTCTTTTTCAAACGGGTTTTTTTTAAAAAATTTTTTTGGAGCATACATTTTGGGGGGGAGGGAGGGGGGAGGGGGAGAGGGGGGAAAGCCTTATTTTTTACTCGCCCCAAATTTGGAAAATAGAAAATGAAAGGGGAATACTTTTAGAAAGATATTTTTTTGCATAATATAATTTATATAAAAAATAGGAAAGGGGGTCTTTTTTTTTTTAAAAATTTTTCTTTAAAATTTATTCCTAGCCTCCCCTTTTTTTTCTCTTTCCTTAAAAAATTTGGGAAAAGTTGGAAAAAGAATTTGAGGAATCAATTTAAGTTAACGTTGGATTCTTGGAACATTTTAAGGGGAAAAATTCTTTACAACAATAAGTTTAAAAAAAAGCCAAAACCCCATGGGGGGCGGGCCTATTTTTTCGAGGAACTGTTTTCCAGTCAAAAAAAAACCCCCCCACTACCCAAAAAAACCATTGCTTCCAGCAAAATTTCCAAACCAAAAAAAAAGGGCCCCCTGACGCTTTTGTTTTCAATTGTTGTTTAACTACCCCAAAAAATCAAACCAATTGGCTTAGTTTTTTTCAAAAAACTAAATTTTTGATATATAAAAAATATCTTTTTTCCCAAAAACACTTTTATCAATTTTCCCCACATGCATTTAATAACCTTAAAGTTAGCTAGCTTGAATTTTTGGAAAAAATAAAAAGGGAAAAACAAGAACTTTGTATTAAAACTTAAAAAAAACCCGCCAATTTTTTTCCTTTTTGATTTTCCTCAAAATATTTTATTGTAATATATAGATTACCTGTTTTAAGTTTATATCATAAAACGAATTAGAACCGTTTTTTTCTTAAAAAATGTTTTGCAAATTTCGAGTTTTTTCCCAAACAACTTCAAAAAAACCCAACCTTCCCCCCTTATTCTGGGGGCAGGGGACTATTTTCCCCAAAATTTTTTTAATAAAAAAAAAAAACCCACCCTATTTTTATTACTGAAATTGCATTGGCTTTTTCATTTTAAAAAATAATGACAGTGAAGCGCCTTTTCTTTTCTTATTTTTTTCTTTATTTATTTTTGGCGCCCCCCCTTGCGGTTTTTTTTCCCCCAAACGCATGTTCCCATTATTTTTCTTCTTTTTTTTTTACTTATTTGGAAAAAAAATTTTTATTTGGGTTTGGTTAGCTCGTACTATGAATTTCAAATGAGATGTCTATGAAAAATACTTCTTTAGGAAAAAAACTTTCTTGTTTATCATTTGGTTTTCCCCTCTGAAGGGGAAATTTTCACACATTTTTGTTACAGGGGAAAACATTTTTTCCTTAAAGTCTTGATTCATTACTAAAAATGAGAAAAGATTTGCTTACCATTTAAAAAACCGAAGGGAATTTGATTCCTTTTCCTCTGACGAGTTTGACTCCCTCTGCATTTATTCTTTAAAGTTCTTTCTCTTTAAATAAAGGCCAAAATTTGGCCCCCAAAAAACGATTTTAACTCTTATTTTACTGGGCCTTAAAACCATAGCTATTATACAGGTTCTTAAACTTAATACTTTCTTTCTTCTTTAATAACAAAAATTATCGATTTTTGCGATTTTTCTTTCCTTGTTAATTATTTCACTTCTTGCTTTTATTTTTCTTAGCTTTTCCCCAAAACAATTTGAATTTAAGGTTATAAAATGTTCCCCTATTTAGTATCACCTAAAATTTCTTTTTTTTCTTGGTTCCCAACCAGACCTTTTCAAAAAGCTTCGCTCTTTATTTCTCACGGAATTTTCAGTTAAGGTATTTAGAGAGAATGATTTCATTTTGGGGGGAAGTAAAGGATAAAATTATAGGAGAAGAAAAAAACACCTTTTACACTTTTTTAAACTATTTAAAAAATTATTTTTGGCCCATCTTTTAATTTTCTGGCCCCACCAAATGAAGTTATTCTCATGCAAGATTCCATTTTGTTTTTGAAATTTTTTTTCTTAGCGCATTTCCTCCCCACTTATTTTTCCTAAAACGGAGGTTGGACCCCAATTTTAGTTTATTTCAAATTTCTGCCCCGAAAAGAACTTAAAGAAACTTTGGCCCATTTAAAAGTTCCCCTCGTGGTTCTAAAGAAAAATTTCATTTTAATATATATTGAGTTGGAAAAAACCAATTAAAGTGGCCCCAGCCATTCAGATCTTTCCTCCCTCTTCCACTTAATTTTTCCCATATATTGGATTTGAATTTTTTATTTTTTTTTTTTTGGTTCCCAAATTAACCTTTAAACATTTTTTCTTATTCCACGCCATATAATTTCTATTCACTTTCTTTTAAAATCCCCAACCCCATGTTATTAACCCCCATCTCCACGGTTTTTATGACCCACATTGGCAATTAAAACTCTATATCTATTTTTTGGGGGGAAAAAAAAACCTTATTAAAAAAGCTTTTTTTTACTTAAAAAATTTTCTTTTCTTTCTTATACATAATTTTTTTTTTTTTTCCAAAACTTGAGTTTCAACTT
Organism: Trachelipus rathkii; assembly: GCA_015478945.1. Taxonomy (NCBI): domain Eukaryota; kingdom Metazoa; phylum Arthropoda; class Malacostraca; order Isopoda; family Trachelipodidae; genus Trachelipus; species Trachelipus rathkii. The sequence goes on from JABUQX010087667.1 coordinate 14,056, forward strand.
AACGTTTCCAATTGCAGTCCAGTTAAATAAATGTTATTCCATTAAATTTTTAAAAAAGGTTTGCTCCTATTATCCATAGCACCTTACCCTTTTTTGAAAAACCGTGCTTTTGGTAGTCCTATAATTTACCCTTGTTCTATTTTCTTTCTAAATTTATTTCTCTATAATTTGGACATTTTATTAGTAACTTTTTTCCCAGAAACCTGACAACCCAAGAGATTTTTTTTTGTTTAAAAAAAGAACCTGGCTATTAAATTTCCCCAAAATTTCTTCCTTTTTACTTTACCCTCTAATTATGCAATCGAAAAAAAATTCTATTTTGATAAAGATCATTTCTGTTACCCACCAAAATTTTATTTAGAATCGCTTAAAAAAAATTTAAAAAAAAAACTGCTTTTGGCCCAATTTTTGCTTGAATACTTTAACCCTCTTTTCAGGGGATTTTCTTACCATTTATTTAAATTCCATTTCAGGCCTTGCAGCTTTTCCCATGGAATTTCCCCAATTTTATTGGTCTTTTAATTAAACCGTTTAATTATCCCTTTTTATTGTTCAAATTTTTTTTTTAAATTCTTTTAAGGTTCCTATTTGTTTTTAAAACCATTTGCATTACCAAAAAAGAACCTATTAAAGGTTCTTTCCCCAAACTATTTTATTCTTAATTTTCTTTTTCCTTCAGTTTTAAAAAAAAAAACCCACTTTTGAAATAAAATGATTAAGAATTTAAAATTTTGGACAAGACTTACATTTGTTAGTATTTAAAATCTAACTTAAAATTTCATTTAATTAAAACTTGACGCCTTGTACTTCTATTTCTAAATTTTTTTCTATTCCCGAAAGCAAAAAAAAAAAAAACTTTCTTCAATTTTTTTACTTATCTAATAAGTATTCCTTGCAAAATTTAAATTTTTTCTAGCTTTTGTACGTTTCATTTGGCCTTGTTTTTTATTAATTCTTTTTAATTTTATTAGTTAATTTTTTCCTTTATTTAATTTCTGGTACTTTCTTCTTTCCATTCACTTTTTCGCTTTTCGATACTCCTTTGAATATTTTATAAATGTTTTCTAGCTTGATGAAGGTTAAATTCTTAATTGTTTTCTTTTTTATTCACAAAAAAACAGGTTTTTTTTTTGCGCTATATAAATGGGTTTATTCCTTTTTTTTCAGATTTCACAGGTATGTTGCGACTCATCCCATTAAAAGACTTGCTCAAAAAATGTTTTTCCCCCACTATTGATAAAAACAGTTTTTTTTTTTTTTGGTCTTTTTTTAAAAACCTTCTCCGTAATCAACGTTCATCGATTTTATACTAAGCATTGGGTTTTTCTCGTTAATTTGTTTAAAAAATTCCCCACCATTTTCGGAAAAAAAATCTTAAGATCCTTTCCCTTCTTAAATATGTTCCGCTCGGATTTTTGCCAATAAATCAACCACTTTTATATTACAAAGATTTTAATTTGCTTTAATTTTGGTTCCCCGCCATTGAGTCCTTTAAGATTATTTTTCCCTTTTCAAAAAAAAAACGTTCTTAAAACCCTTTTTCGGGCCCGACCCATATTTTCAAAAATCGTTAGTATTTTATATTAAGTCTAATTAGGTTGCCATTTCCGTTTTTTTCTTGTTGGTTCAGGACCCATCTTGGCTCAAAAAAAAAGTTTTTAAATTTTTTTCTAGATTACAATTTTTTAAAATTTACTTGAAAAAAACTACTATGCCGTTTTCCGTTTTATTAAAGACAAGAAAATCCCCAAAATGAATGCCAGGAAAAATTATTTAAAAAAAAATTCAAACCCATTATTTTAAATTATAACATATTCCTTTTAATTTTATCCCATATATTTGTCTTTTCCAATTTTCTTAAAAAACGCATTTTTTCTAGTTTTTTTTTTTTTTCTTCTATTTTTTTTTGGATTCTGGGCCCCAGGATGGTCTTATTTTTCAGTCTTATTTTATGGATTTATTTGAACATTAAAGGGATATTCTACCATCAACCGGAATTTTTTTCCAAAAAATATTCATGATTAGTTTTTTTTTAAAAAAAGTTCAAGGTTAAATTTAAATTTAAAATATTTCAAAATATTGGCTTTTAATATTTTAAAAAAGTTATGCCACCCAAACCCCCCCAACCCCCTTTTCTTTTTCTTTCCTTTTTTACACCTGTTATAAATTAAATTTTTTTTGAAAAAAACCCACGCTTAATTTTATTAATTTTTCGCTGAACGGAGTTTTCTTCCAATTTATAACTTTCTTCATAAAAACCCATGCCTTTTCAGTTTTTATTTTGCAAATAATGTTTTCCCCAAGAATTTTTCTTTTTCCATTTTATTTATGTCTTAAATTCCAAAAGCTTTTTCATTTTTCTTTTATTGTTTTTTCTGAAAAGGATCAAATTGTTTCTCTTAGTTTGTGAAAAAAAAGCCATTTTTTGAATTTTTATTTTTCCTAAATTATTGTGGCTAATTTTTTTTGCCCTTATTCTGATTAGATATTAAAACGTCTGTAAAACAAACAACTAGTTTTTTTTTCATTTTCAATCTTTATTCACAATTTTTCATAACCGTTACCCAATTTGCTTTATTTTTTTGTTTATTTTTTTCCCTTTATGGGGGGGGCCATTCCCCCCCCAAAACCCCCAAAACATTTCTTTTTTTAGTGTTTTTGCTAAAAAAAAAAAACAAAGTTCTTTTTTTTTAAAGAGTTGTTGCCTTTTTTGAAAAAGGGTGGATTCTTTTTTTACGACTTTTTTCAAATTTTTGAAAACTCCATTGTCCGTTTGCAAAAAAAAAGGATTTCCTAATTTTTCCAAAAAAAAACTTCTTTTCTCCACAAAAAATTCAAAAAAACCCTTAATTATTTTTTTTCTGAAACATAATTTCCTAAATCCTTTCCATTTTTTTATTACCCACCTTTTAAAAAGCCCCTACCTTCGCCATTTCCTGGGAAACCTTGGACCTACCCTAGTTAAAAAATCCCCCAGAAAAATTTCTTACCAACCTCTTCCACTTGTTTTTTTTTTCCTTTTCTTCTGAAATTTCAAATGTTTTCCTAAAATTTCTCTGCTATTTTAATTTTCTTGGAAACCTTTTCTTATTTATGTTTGCCATTTAATCATTGTACCCCAAAATGCCCCACCCCCAAAAATCCCCAATTCTGATTTCACAATTTTTGTAGATCAATTCCCTTTTTCTTTTCTCTATTCTATTTCACGATTTTCACCTTTTTCACTTTCTGCGCACCCTGGAATAAAACACATACCTTCTTTCATTCGGTTTTCTTTTTTTATTCTTTTACTTTTTGAAAAAAAAGTTTTTCCATCTGTAAATTCTTGTTTTCATTGTTCCACTCTTTGCTTGTTTTGTATTACAGTTTCCCTTTAGAAAAAAAAAAACTCAAAAAAAACATTTTTTTTACCCAAATCCTAACTCCTTTTTTTTTTTTCCTCCCCATTTTTTTTTTTTCTGGGAAAGGCCGGATCTCTATTCAAACTTTAATACACGTTCAAGTTTTCACAGGGCTTTTTTTGATGAACCTTTCGAGACTCAATTTTTTCTCTTTTTTTAAAAAACTATATTTCTTTTTTTTTTTAAAATTTTTTCCTTGAAATTCTTCTTTATATTTTAAATTCTTTACATCATAAACCTATTTTAAAAATACTTTTATTTTCCTTTTTTTTCCCCCCTTTCAATTTTTTTTCCTTCCTGCCTGGGTGATATTTTCAACATTTCCCTTTTATTTTTTCTACCCCTTATTTATCCCCCGCCACCTCCCTTACCTCGCCCTCCGGCTTTCCCTTACTAACCTTTTTTTTTTTCCTTAACACTTTCCTTCTTTTCCAAAAACTTTTTCAAATAAAATTTTCTTTTCTTTCCAATTTTCCGGGTTTTTTTTCTAATTTTTTTCACTCCCTGTTTTTTGTGCATTTTTATCCTTCCTTAAAAAAAAAAAACCAAAAAACACATTTCTTTTGGCATTTCCAAAAAAAAAAAAACAACCCCAAGTAGGGGCCCCCAGCTATGTTTTTCACATTTATTTCCATAAAACCCCTTTTCTTTACCCCAGGTTTCCCCCACCCCAGATTATTTCCACACCAGGAAAACGCTCAATACAGAAGGGGCAATTTTTATTTGTCTTAAGCCCCTCATTTACATCATAATTTTTTTTTTACCAACTACCAGTCTTTTAAACCTTAATAGAAATCTAAGAAAGAAATAATAACTAACGAAAATTTAAAATCAAATATAAAAAAAAAATTTTTTAAAAAACAAAGCTATAATTCAGCTTAGCCTAGCCCAGGATTATTATAAAATTATAAGGTAAGGGAGGGAAGGGGAATTGGGCTTTTTCAGGGCTACATTGTCTATTTACATTTACAAAAATTTATTAAAAAAAAAAAAGCTTAAGAAAAAACATTTCTTTTAACTACAAAACTTTGTTTTTGCAATACAGAAAAAAAAAAACTATTTAATTAAAAATAACTTTCAAAAAAGGAATATAAACCTTGCCCCCCAAAACCCCACCCACAGTAATTTTTACCAAGGAAAAATTTCTCTTTAAAATTTTATCAAACTTTTTTTAAAACCCTATTTTTTTTTTTTCCCAAAACACTGAGGGGTTTTTTTCCAAAATACTATTTTTCCCAAAAATTAACCTTTGGGGTACTTATGCCTCTTGTTAAACTTTTTTAATTTTAAAAGGTTTTTTAAAATTTACCCACAAAAAAAAAATTTTAATATTTTTAAAAATTGTTTGGAAGCTTTTAGATATTTTAAAATGGGCCAAGAAAAAAAAAACTATTAAATAAATTTCAAAATTTAAAAAAACCTGCCCAACCAACACCAGTAAACAGGAAGAAAGTGAATGCATTAACTATTGTTTAAAACTTTATTTTTGAAACCCCCCACTTTGAAACTTTGGGTTTCACAATTTACTCCCAACTAATTTTATTTTATTTAAAAACCAGGGGCAATTTAAATCCCAAACATTAAAATAAAGTACACCCAAAATTCTAAAAAATACCAAACAGTTTAAGGGGATAAACAACACAAATTTTGTTAAAAAACTAAATTCCAAAATAGGGCAAAATTATTTTTATTTTTACCCACCAGGGTCACATTTACAAAAATGGGAGCAAAAAAAAAAAAAAAATAACCAACCCCCCTTCCCCAAACTTGGCTGGACACAAATCGATTAACAACAAAAACCATATGGGTTTTTCCCATATTTGAATTGACTTTGAAAAAAAATAAGTTTTTATTATTTTTGTTCTTTTTCTGTTTTTTAAAAAAAATTGTTTTCAAATTTGAAAGGACAATAGACATAAATAGATTTGACTATGGTTTATATCCCTTTGTTTTCCAGATAGGGTTTTATTCCTTAATAAAATATGATTAATTTAAAAATATAAAAAATGGAAAGATTTTAAAATCTTTAAAATTTTTTAAAGCCTTTCTCTTTGAAATCTTTTGGCCACCTTTCAATTGCTTCTTTGTTGTTTTTTTTTTTTTCCCTTTCTTTCAAAAGTTTGAATTTTCCCTTAGGATTTTATAAGTTACTAAAAACATTTTAATAAAAAAAACCCCAGTTTTTTTCTGCCTGTCTTAACGATGTTTTTGGTTTGTATTTCCAAAAAACGGGACTTTAAAAAAAAGCGCGGGGAACCCAGGTTATTTTTTCCCCAAAACTAAAAAACTAAAAAATTACAATGTATTTTTTGTTTTGCTCCTTTCGTTTGCTAATTTTTCAGGGGGGACCTTTGACCGGGGCCTACCAATTTTTTTGCGCATAAACCGGGCGGATGAATAAATATTGCAAAAAAAAAAAAAAAAAAAACAGTTCTTTCATAGGAAATGTTAAAAAATCCTCCCCCCCACCCAAAAAAAAGCTTTTACCTGTCAACCGCAAAACGGTTGGTTTACTAATGGAGGGGTGATATTGCTTGTTTAAAACCCAGTGGGTGGTGGGTTTTTTCTATTTAGGGGCTATTGGGGCCTCAGGCCCCTCCAAATTAAAAAATGCCAGGCATAGAATTTGTGTAGAAAATTATTTGAAAATTTTTTTTTCCAAAAGGTAAAAAAGTTTTTCTGGATTTTTTTTTTTATCAGTTTTAGTACAAAAATTAGTAAATTCCAAATTCTTAAGGAAAAATTAAAAATCTATGAAGACTTTTACTTCCAACTGCAAAATTATGGCCTTTTTATAATATTTTTGCTCTGTTTGTGTGAAAATCCAGAATTAAAAAGTAAAATTGTGGCTTTTTTTTCTTTCTTTAACTTTGGTGCAAAAATAGGCCCCCCAATTTTATTAAAAATTTCCTTTAAAAAAATTTAAGACAATATATATATATAAAAAAATAAAAAAGGGGAATTTTTTTTTTTTCCCCAATCTTCCTAATTGTTTACTTTATTTTTTGCCCAGTTTGGGCTTTATCTGATTATTTTTTTTCATTAGGGCAAACTTGAAAGCTTTTTTCTCATATAAAATTTAAGGTTTTTTCAAAATTTTTTAAAAGAAAGTTTGCAACAGGATTTTTACAGCATTTGTTGACGGTGTCTTTTGTATCTTGCCACAAATGTAGAATTACAGAAGGACCCCAAACGGTAAATTTTCCAGTTTTTTATTTTCGCCCATTTTTTACGAGGAATGTATTATAAGGTTGTTTATTTTTTTTGTTTCGACGAAGAAAAAAAAACATTTTAAGTTAAATATTTATGCAAAAATAATTTACCCTTTGGATATATTTTATAATTAATAATTTTATTTAAATATTTTTTTATAAAATTAATATATAATTTTATTTTAGAGAATTTAATTTACTTAACATTCATAGATTTTTAATTTTTTATTTAATAATAGAATATTTATTACATATATATTTTATTATAGACATTTTTCATATATTTAATAATATTATAGAGAGAGAGAAGGAGAGGAGGAAGAAGAAAGGGAGAGAGGAGAAGAGAGGGAGGAAAAAGGAGGAAATGAGAGAGAGAGAGAGAGAGGAGGAGATAGAGAAAGAGAGAGGGGGGGGAACCCAAAATTCTTAAGATAAAGGGCAGGCAATTTGACTTTTTCGTTATTTTGTTTTTTCTTTTAAAAAATTTCTTTTGGAAAAAACAATCTTTACAATACAATTTTTTATTTTTTAGGCTTTTTTTTTTTTTAACCGAATAATTAATCACTGAATAAATTTCGATTTTTTATTAAAAAAAAAAAAAAAAAAAAAGTCACTATTAATCAATTTGAGTAGTATTGATTTTAGTTCAATAAATATTTTAAAAAATTAGTTTTATTAAAAGTTCCGGTTTTGAGGAAAAATTAAATCAATGGCGGTATTGATTATTTAGAAAAAAAAAAATTTGATTTTATAAATTATAGCTATATTTTTTTAAGTATTTATTTTTTTTGCAAAGTTTTTTAGTCATTGCCATGCATTTTATTTCAATGGCATGGCCCAAATCGATATTAAAAAAAAAAAAAAAAAAAAAAAAAGTTTGTAATTAATGTTTCCACTTACCAATAAATATTAAAGAATTATTTTTTACTTAAGATTTATGTTTTTAATATTTTAATATTTGGTACATTATATTATATTATAGGATTCAATTTTAATATATATTATATAGTTATTTAATCTATTTTAATATTATGATTATAATATATATTATTATATAGTATATATTATTAATAACAGTGGGCGGGGGGGCTTCTTAGGGTGGGGGGGCGGGAAACAGGGGCAAAATCGCCCCCGGGCCCGCCGCCTTAATTTTAAAGGGGGGGGGGGGCCCCCGCCAACCCTTATAAGGCCCCCGCCCTTATTTAAGGGGGGGCCTCGGCCGCCGCTAAAGAAAAACAAAGTTTTTTAACCGGCCCAATTCGCCTGAAGGCTGGCCCACATATATATTTATTTATTAAATTATTATATATTTTAATATTATTATATTATTATATTATATTATATTTTAATTTTTTATATTTATTATTATAAATTATATTATATTTTTTTTTTATTTTTTTATTAAATATAATAAAAATTTATTTTATATTATTATATTATATATTATATATAATATTATTTAAATTATAATATTTAAGTATATATATATCTGTTTTGTGTTTGTTTGTTTTAGAATTTAAATTATTACAAGAATTTTTCATGTTTAAAAGTTTGGTTTGGGGGGGGGGGAAACGTTTTTTTAAGACAGTTTTTTTTTAAATTTTCCCATTTATAAATGAGAAATATCAGAGTGGGTTTTACCAGATTTTTGTGGAATAAATTTTAACCCCAATTTGGGTTTAAAATGGTCGAAAAAGAAAAAATTTAGGCTCTGTTTTTTCGATTTTTTTTGTTGCTTAAAATTTGTGAATTTTTGTTTTAGATTTTTTTAAATAATAAAAAAAAAAAAAAGGACAGGGTTTTAAATCGGCTTTGAAGCTTCACCTAATGGATATCTTTTCTTTTAGTCTATTTTAAAAAATTAAGTCCAAAATTACGAACTTTTTTTTATGATTTTAAACCCCCAGAGATAGTATAATTATATAATTTTTAATATATATATATTAAATTATTTATTAATATATTATATTTATATTTATTATTTATTTTATTTATTTTATATATTTATATATATTATAATATATTTATGTAATTTACAGATTAAAAATTTCGCTGAATATTTTTATGCTTTAATTTTTAAAAACCCAATTTGTTGGGGAAAAAGTTACCCAAAAACCCCACCTTGGCCAACCCTCAACCCCCTGCTCCAGTTATTTTGATTTTGCCCACTTTTTCAGTTTTTCCACGATAAAATTTTTGTGTTTTTGCCATTTGCCAGTGTTCAATTTGTACTCCATTTATTATTTTTTTATTAAAAAAATTTAAATTTATTTGGAAATTATTTTTAAATTGTCTTTTAATAAAAAAGTTTTGTTTTTTTCTGACAAAATCCGTTTAAGTTGTTTTAAATATATATTTATTAATTAACTGTATTATTATTTTATATTATTATTTTATATATTATATAAATAATTTTATATAATAATTATTTATATTTTATTTTCGATTTATATATTTGTATATTAATTATTATAAATTTATACTGTTATTTGTTATTTATATATCGAATACTATATATATTACTATAAATATATAGTCATACTAATATTTTTTTTATAATATATATATTTTTTTTTTCCTCTTGATTTGTTTGATTGACATAAATAAAAAAACATTTTTTTTTTTAACATTTAGGATACATTAAATTTTTCCTTAAAAAATTTTTTTGCAGAACTTTTTTTTTTTTTTTTATTTTCGACCCTAAAACGTTCACCCTATCCAAGTAAAAATTAAAACAAGTACCTTTTCTTTTGCCAATTCTGAGCTTTCATGCTAACTCACACTTTTTTGGACAATTTATTTGTTAAAATTTTTTTTTGCTTTTTTCATAAGGGGGCAAAATGTAGATTTTCTTCAAACGGGTTTTTGGTCCAAGACTTTTTTTTTGAATTTTTTCTTCGATCAAAATATTTCCAAAGCGGCCCAAAATTTCTGTATAAACATTGGAAATGTTTTCCAGTAATTTTTATAATATAATAAAATTTTTTATATATATTTGATAATTAAATTTTATATATTATATTTTTTATTAATTATTTATATATTAATAATTAATTTATTTTTAATATATATTAAGATTACATAAAAATTATATATTTATTTATTAATTAGTAATTATTAATTAAATATTATTATATTTTTATATTATTATATTATATTATTAAGTATGTATATAATTAAAATATATAGTTATGTGTATGTTTTATCTAGTATTATATTTTAAAATATGTTCTATACTTGAATATTGTTTGTATACTCTTATAGGAAAAATTCTCGTAGTTAAAACCTTTTAGCCAATGTTTATAAGTTTAACTCGCAGTTTGTTTCACAAAATTTATGGACTTTTATTAAAGGTAAGGTTAATTTAGCAGAATTGCCAGATTTAGCCGATTTTTTTAAAAACCCCATTCTTTTTCCACCCTTTAATGCTATTTATGTAAGTATACAGGTATTATATTCAAATATTGTATTTTTATTATTAATATATTATTTGATAATATTATTATTACTAAATTATATTAATTTAATTTATATTTATAATATAATTTATAAATATTTATGTAATATATTCTATTAACATATGTATATCAAGTAATTTAAATTTTATTTGGGATTTCATAGTTTAGGTTTTAGTGTTTTTTACGCGTTAAATTTTCAATTAACATATGTAATCAATAAACAGTTCTGTACTTTCACTTACCTTTGCCGTTAATTATTATTACTTAAAAGTGCTGTTTTCTAATTAATATTAAATATAATTATTAATATAATTTTTATTTATATATATTATATATATATATATTAATTTATAATATATAATTATATTATTTATAACTTTATATTATTATAGAGGGAGAGAGGAGAGGATATTGACCGACAGTATCCCGATGCACAGGTTTGAACTTGCTGTCAAAATGAGGAAAAGAGGAAGAGGAGGAAGTGCTGAAACAAATAAGAAATAGCATGAAAAAATGAGAAGAGGGAAGGGAAAGAACGAGAGAGAAGGAGGGAACCAAATTTTTTTTCTTCGGTAAAACTTCCACACCGTTTTTCTCGCAAAACGTTTGAGGGTTTCAAATGTTTTTTGACAAATTCCCGAAAAATTTCTTAAAAAGAAAACCGCGAAAAAGAACTGTCCCAACCCGGGATTAGTTATAAGTAATAAGGAATATTACAATATAATAGCACCTTTATTGTTAGCTATTCTTTCAATTATTTTAATTAATATTTTATATTTATATTTATTAATTATAATATATTAATTTAATTATATATATTTTATATAAATATATTATGTAAATATCTTATATAACAATTAATTAATTTATATATAAATATTATTAGATTTAGAATACTATTTATTTTATAAGTAAATAATATAACCAAATAATATTATATATAATAATATTAATTTTATATTTATAATATTTAATATTATAATATATCATATAATAATATTATATATTTTATTTTTTAATTTAATTTAATATTATTAATTTAATATATATTTATTTTTTATAATTATTAATATATTATATTTATTATTATTATATATATTATAATAATATTATATTATATAAATATATGTAACAGGTGTCTTTAATATTTACGAATAAATTGTTAAAAAGACTTCTGGAGTCGTTGGGAACGTGAAACCCCAAACGTAGCAGAAAAAAAAATTTATTGGGAAATCTGGAAGTTTCCAAAAAAAGTGAAAAAAGAAAAGGGGATTAAAAAAAAAAAAAAAAAAAAGGAAAAAAAATTAACTTTAAAGAGAGAAAAAAAAAGCTTTTTTTCTTGGCTCTATAACGGAAAAATTATTTATTTAAAGTTAGATCATTTCATAAAAAGGATCCAAAATTCCAAGAAAAAAAGAATCTGATGAAAAATTTTTTGTAGCTGAAAATTAGGGCAGGCCTATTTTAGCCCCCAGGTTGCCCCAAAGAGGGGGCAAAAGTTGCCCCAAAAATTGTTCGTTTCCACCCACCAAAACCCCTCCCATCCACCATTTTTTTTTCATCTTTTTTACTAAAAAAAGAAAAAACCGTTTTTTTCACACCTTTCGAAGAGGAATTTTTTTTTCTTACTAAAAAAAAACATTTAGTCAAATAAATAAGCATTTCAGAGCAATGAAAAAAATTTTTTTTGTGGGGATTTTTTTTTCCCTTTTTTTACTTATGGGGCCAAAAAACAGGTCTTTAATTTTGGAGAAACTTTTGTGTTTTTTATTTAAAAAAAAATAGTTTTTTTTAAAGGGACAAAACGGTTTTTTTCCTGTTTTGAGGGAAGATCAAGCAAAAACCAGTAAAAATTTTTTCCAAAGAAAAGAATTGAATTTTAGTGGGAACCGGTTTCCTTTTTACTTAACGCATGAATAAAGGTGGCAGCAGTAAAAGGGAAAACAAAAATATTAGACTTGCCGGAATCTCATTTAGCATAATTAAAAAGTTACACTTTGGTTTCTCCCTTGTTTTGCTTTGCCGTTTTTTATTTTTTTTTTGTTTGAATATAGAATTCCATAGTTTGCCTTCTTCGGTTCCAAAATTGGACATAAAAATAAAAGAATTTCGGAATCCTTTTACAAGTTTCGAGCACTTGAATTTTTTTTTTTTTTTTTTTTCATGAAAACCCAAGCAAAAGGGGGCCAACTTAAATATCTTTGAAACATTAACAAAGATCTTAATTTAAAATTTAAAAAAATCTGAGGAAAATGCATGTACTTTTTCGATAAAACAGTGTAAATATGATCGATTTTTTTTCAAAATATTTTCAAATTTAAAACTAATCCTGAGCCTAAAAGACGCTTTTGGGATAGATGAGATATTTTTTTAGAAAGGAGGAATGCTTAGCTTGTCGCGCCAGTTTTGGCTATTTTCCACCAAAGTGGTTAAAACCGGAATTTGGTACCTCCAAAAAACATGGTTAATTTTTGGTTAAGATTTTGTTTAAGCTGTGATTTGCCAAAAATTTGAAATTTTCCCCAAACTTTTTGCCCCTGGGAAAGAGCAAAACCGCCATTGTCAAGTGAATTTTTTGAAGAAAAAGGTTTCTGTTTTTGAGAAAATTTCAGTACCTTTTCAAGGGAAAAAAATATTTCGTCAATAGAGCATCTATTTAAGCTTTTTTTATTGGCTTTAGTTTTGCCTGTTTAAAACATTTTTTTTATAAACATTAAGTATTTAAAAAATTTTCTTGAAGAACAATATTTTAGTAAAAGTATTATTTCAGATTGTCATTTTTTCTTCCTGATGTGATGTACCACGGAAAGAATGATTGTTTTTCCTTTCGGATTTTGACCAAAGTGTTCGTAATTGCAGTTGTTAACTTACGCGGGTAGACCGATTACTGAGAATTTAATAACATTTGTGGTTCCAATTTGGAAGAAATCATCTTTAAGAATTTATCTTCTATTCCGAAGAAAAATAAAAAAGGTGACTGAATGTAAGATCCTTTAAGCTAATTGCCAGGGATATTTTAAAAAATTTAGGAGGAAGAAATGACTGTAGCTTTAATCGTATTCGTAAATATTTGCTTTTTATGTAATGAAGGCTTAAATATCTGCGTTGGGAGATAAAAAAAATGTTTTGTGCAAAGAAAGAATTCTTCCAACATGGGGAACTCCCGCCTTTCATCTTTTTTCTTTTGTTTTTGCCCTTTTGTGAAAAGCCCAACAGCTTGGGAAATTTAGGTTGCTGGTTGGGGGGGATGCCCCCCGCTTTTTTCTTTTCATGTGTTCCAGGCTTTCAGGACATTTTTGGGTTCCTCTTTTAACCAAGAGGACTCTATATTAAACTTTTAATTTTTTTTTTCCTCTTGGCCTCGGAAAGGGGCGAGGGAGATGGGGTGGGGGGCATTTTGGAAAAGGTTTATCTTTCGACATTTTTTGAACATTTTCCCTAAACCGACCATTCCTTCTGGGCAAAAAAAACCAGATTGTTTAATTGTTTAGAATGAAATTGTTTAAAGGCTGTGAGTTTCAAGCAAAAATAGTTGTTTTTTTGTTATGATTGCTTTTTATCCAACCTTGTGTTCTTTGGAAAACATTTAACACCAGGGACTGTTTGGGTTGGTGATTTAATTTTGGAAATGTTTTTCCAGTTTCTTTTTAGGAAACGGAAGATTAAAAAACGGGAAACAATACGAAATTTGTAGTGTCTTTTTGTTTTGTATGGTATGAAAAAATACTATCCCCCAAAATTACATACCATTTTAATAAAAGGATTGGCCAGTTAAAATATATTTTGCAAATTGGATTTTTGTAGCAGTTTAAGGCAATTCCAAGATTTATAATTGATTTAGGGAGAGTACCCCGCCAGAAAGGTTGGTTTTCGCCCACGGCAAACTTTGGTAAAAAACCAGCCCAGGAAAATAGGGCTTGAAGAAGGTTGGAAATTTAACAAATTTTTCCAGGCACCATTAGGAAAAGACGAAAAAAAAAATTTTTTGTTTTCCTATCAATTTAAAAAAAAGACGATTTTTTTCAATGGAAGCCGAAGTTCTAGAAATTATTTTCGAAATAAAAATTATTTTTTGTTTTCCATTATTAAATTTTTTTTTTAGGTTCGATTTGGCAGTTTGGAATGGAGGAAGACATCGATTTTTATTTCTGGAAAGCTCTTTAAAAATTGAATTCTTCAATTAGCTGTTTGAAATTTTATAATATCACCAAAATAAATGAAAAAAAAAACCTTTCCTTTAAAAAATGGGGTCGCAAACCTTTTTTGTGAAAAAAAAAATGTAAAATTTTTTGAAGTTTTCTTTAAAAGGCAAAGGGGAAACCCACCATTGATAATTTTTGGAAGCTTAAAAAAGCTCTGGAAAATGGGAGCTCAAAAGAAAAATGTTTTTCCACGGAAGGGCTATTGAAAAAGGGGGAAAAAAAAGGCCGCACCTGAACGGATTTATTTTACTATTCCAGTTCTTAAAAAAACATTGGCCAAAAACGGCGGTTTGTTGTCATGGTCTATTTCCAAAAAAACATTTATTTGTTTACCTTTAAAAGGGAAATTAATAAGGTTTATTTTACTATACCAGTTTTACTTGGGGCATCTTGCAAAAGAGGGAAGCTTCTCGGAAAATTTGAAAAAGTTTCATTCAAAAATATTTGACTTTGATAATATGCAAGCCATTTTGACAGTTGTATTCAAAAGTGGACCCGGCTTATTCTTTGCAAACTGGCTCTTCTTTTCAATAGAAAAAAAAGGAAGCTTGGGCGGGAAAAACGACTTAGATCTTTGATTGGAAACTAAAATTGAAGGGGACTTTAGCTGCCAAAAAGGAAAAAAGTCGCCCCAGAAGTTATTTTTAAGGTAGGCATTAATTTATTTATTATAATTATAATATATATATTATATATATAATAATATTATAATTTAAATAATTATTTAAATTAATATATATTTCAATATATTATTTATATATTTATACAAAATATATTATAGTAATTCTATTTTTCAAGCAAAAATATTCTAATGCAAAATATATTATATATTATTATAAATTATAATCATATATTTTTTTATTATTACTTTTTTTCCCCATTTACCAAAATGTTCCCCCTTTGGGGGTTGAAACCCCAAAGGTTTGTTTATTGTTTGCAAAATTTTTAAAGCTTTAAAAACTTTGTATGTTTTTTTTTTCTATTTTGAAAAAACACAAGGCCAGGCCCGCAAAAAAGGGCCTTTCCACGCCCCGGGCCCCGCAAAGGGTCATTTAGAAGGCCGCCCCACTGTAATTAAAATTATATAAAACCTATAGAATTTTATTTTTTTTGCCAAATTTTTTTAAACCCACGAAGCCGGCCCCCACTTTTCTTGCTTTGTAATTTTTTTTTTGTTTTTTTTCATTCATTTGACTATTTTTCCCCCAATAAGAAAGTTTTTCTTTTAATATTAGGAAAAATAAAAAAACCCCCCCCCATTTCTTTTTCTTTTTGTTTAGGTCATTCGAGGTGATAAAATTTATTTTGTACAAACATTTGGGAAACCTTGGCTTTTTTGAAGGGTAAAGATTATTACATTAAAAGGGGCCATTTTTTTTTCAAGGGGGGGGGGAAAACTTGATTTCTTTGTGAAAAGAAAAAAAATGAAGCATGTACAAAAAACTTTTTGAAAAACAAAAAAAAAAAGGAAAAAAAAAAAGGGCAAAAAGGGGAAATAAAAAAAAAATTATTGTGCTTTAAACAAAAAATTGAAATATTTTTACTCTATTTTCAAAATTTTTAAGTTATTTAAAATTTTGTATCCCCACTAAAGGACTTCCAAAAGGGAAAAGGGCTGTATGGCCTACCAGGTTGAATAGTTTGGGGACCCCAAATTTTGAGAACTTGCGACTACATTCAGGGAAAGGGAAAACAGCTTTCCAATTGGTTTTTTTGGATTTATTTTACGGGGAGTAAATGGCTGTAGTTTTTTTTCGTCGTTTGTAGGCGGCCATCTTTTAGTTCTCTAACCTACTTAAATAAAAAAGGGGTTATGTTTTTATATAAAGAAAATAAAAAGATTTTTTTTCCATTTGGTTAGTTTTATTTTGAATATGAATAATTTTTGTGGGGGCAAAACACATTGGGCTTAAATGGCTTTTTGGTTTAAAAAAAAGATATATTTTTAAGAATTTTTTTCCAAGAACTTTTTGATTTTCACATTTAGAATTTGAAGGGGGGCAGTGACGAAAAACTTTTGAACCAGGCATAATCGGAAAAAAAGGGCAAAGAAAAAACCAAAAAACACCAGTTCACAGAGGGGCTTCACCACAAATTTTTATAAAAAAAAAAGGAAATTTAACTGCTTTCTATTTCATATTTAAGTTATTTAAAAGAATAATTCAACTTTTTAAGAATTCCCAAAAAGGGAAGGGAGTGCTTATAATACCAGTTTTATTAGTTTTGGACAAAATGAGTTTGCGGATAACATTTCAAGGAAGAAAAAGGGCACTGTCAAATGTTTTTTGCGTGTTTTTTTTGTTATTTTTTGCGAGGAAAAAAGGGGGGCAGTTTTTCGTTTTTTAGGGGGGGCATCTTTAATAATTATAGTTAACAAAACCAGTGTAATTAAATTTCGGAAACATAAAAAAAACTATTCTCAGAATTTTTTTAAGTTTGGGTCGCTTAGTGATGAAATTCAGGTCTTTATTTAAAGGATTAAATTTAAATGCCCTTGGCGGGCTGGGGGGGGAAAACCATTACGGGGCCGCACGTAACTTTTCTTCCCTTGGAAAATTTAAAAAAAAAAAAAAAAAAGTAGTGGGGGGCTTTTTTTTTGATTTCTTAAAAAAAAAAATATTTAACGTATGAGTTTAAAAATTTGTTTTGAAAAATTTGTTAAAACAAAAAAATTAAGTTAATAATTTATATATTTATAATTTCAAGGGCCCCGCACAAGCTTTCGTTCTAAAAAAAATTTATTGGTAGTTTGCCCAATTTTTTTTAACCATTTGGTTATTATTAACCCACACCCCCAACCATCAATAAATATATATTTTTAATAATTATTTATTTTTATATTATTTATATATATTATTTTTTTATTTAATTTATATATTATATTATTAATTAATTAATTATATATATATTTATTTTATAATTTCTTATATTATTAAATTCTTATTTAATTATATATATTATATATATATTAATTTAATATAATTTATTTTAATTATATAACAAAATCTTATTTTTGTTGTTTGAGAAACATAGTTGCGTGTGGTGTTAAAAAAAAAAAAGAGAGGCAATGTCTAACAAGATTGTATAATTCAGCAAATTGAATCTTTTTAGAAAAAAATTATAAAAATGAAAAATATTATAACACAATGCAGACATAAAAAAAATTATGTTTAACTCGGACTCCCAAAAATTTTATTTAAAAAAAAGAAAATATGGACTTTTTTCTTCCCTATTCTTTCAATGGTTCAAAATTCACTCGTAACATTTTCCACGTAAAAGGACTTTCGATTTCGAATTTACCAGAATAGAGAGTTCATTTTAATCGAACTAAAGCCCACTTGAAAAAGGTTGGAAACGGTTTCTTTTTCCTTACTCGATCTCTATTCATTTAATGGCAGAAAAAGCTTTTTAAATTCCTTTTTTTTAAAATTAAGGAAATCAAAGGGCCCTTTGGTTTTGCATTTGGGGTGAACCATTGTTTCATTCCGGAAAATTGGGTTTATTTAAAAAAAAACTTTTTAATTAGTTTTTTCCCACCCCAAAACTTTAAGTAATGAGAAGCTGTTGCGCAAGTTTATTTGAATTTTTTTTTTTTTTATTGGAAAAATCGGGATTAAAAAAAGGGTTTATGGCTTCAGGGATAGGAACCGGAATTTCTTTTTTAGTGGGCTATATTAACATTTAATAGATCACGTAAATGCGTTGAGTGAGTTATCTCAAAACCTATCATGAAAAGTTTGTTTATTTACTTTTGAATCCGCTGTCTTCATACTCTACATTGTGTCATCTTTTCAGGAAAAGACTATCTGCGTGTGTCCCCATGCTTACCCCACCCGGGCCCAGGGGGCCCCCCTTGGCCCCCGCCCCGGGGCCCCGCCCCCCCCCGGCCAAAAAAAAAAAAAGGAAAAAATCTGACCCGGTACCCTCCTCCCTTGAAAATAGAAGATTTAAAAAATGTTTAATTTTTTTACAAAAAAATTAATAGAGGGGTTAAAAAAAAATTTTTTCCAAACCCAAAATAAAAAAAATTTTTTAATTTTTATTTTTTTAAAATTTCCATTACCCCTTGTATCAAGATTGATGTTTAAAAAATATTAAAACCAACCTAAATTTATGAATTCAATTTCTTTCTAGTTTATTTATACTATTTATTTCAAAATTTAAATTTGAAGACGCATTTTCGTGAAATATCCAGGTTCTGAAACATTTAAAATATTCGAAAATTTTGAAAATTCAATACAAAATTTGGGAAAAAAGGGAAATTCATTAAATAAAAATTGTTTTTTAAAAAAATTATAAACAATGTTTTTATAAAATTATAAAAGTTAAATATCTTTTTTTCAAAGTTAAATTCAAATTTTATTATTTCAGAAAAAAAAAATTCTCTTTTCAAAAATTTTATTTTTAATTGAATTAAAAATTTATTTTTTTATATTATATTATTAATTTAAATTTATATTTATTTATTATTATAAATAATTATATTTATATATTAATTTATACACGAATTAATTAACTATTTTTAAATATAAATATACTAATTGATTTTATTAATATATAATTATATTATATATTATAATTAATATAATATAATTATATCAATTTTGATATATTTAAGTGATTACTATTCAAAATTTTTGCGATAAACCTTATTTTCTTGCTTAGCAAAAATTTTTTCTTTTTTAAGTCTTTCTTAAAACAATTTTCTTTTCGGGAAAAAATAATATTAATTAATGAATTTTAATTAAAAAATTTGTTCATTTTTGTTAATTGTTTACAAAAATTTTAATTAAAATGAATTTATAATAAATTCTTTTTTTTCATCCTTTTTAGTTTTTAAAAGGGAATTTTCCAGTTTGTTTTTAAAAACCTAACCATTGTTCTTTAATTTTAGCTACCCCCGGCCCCGGCCCCTGCCCCGACCCCCCCCCCGCCGGCCCCCGCCCCCGGCCCGGGCTTTTTAAAATTTAAGGAAGCATCGGGGGGGGGCCCCGGGCCCCCCCCCCGGGGGGGGGGCCCCCGGGCCTTCCAAGCCCCCGGGCCAAAAAATTTTTCCCGCCCCGTCCGTTTTTTTCTTTCCCCCATTTTCTTGAAAAATTCTTTCGTTTATGGTGAAACTGAGAACAATAATCCATTTCTTTTTTGGGATTAAAAAAGAAAACCTATATCTTTATTTTCTTGAACCCAATAAATTGAGGAGATTTATAATTTGAGAGGGTTCTTAAGGCAGGTCGGTTTTTAGCAAAAGAGAAGTTTATTTTTTGGGAAAAAAAAAAAGTTTAAACCTAAAAGAATAAGAAAGCAAGTTTTATTATTGTGAGTGGGGAAGGACAAGTTTTTCCCCTCCGGTTTGTGGTTATGTTGGCATGCGTTGAGCAAACTGGGCGAACAAAAGTGTCTCTGAGTTTAAAAATATTTAGTTATTTTTTAATTTGTTTCTGGATGGGGGGAACAAAAAGGAAAAAAACGGGAATTTTGAGGAAACCACATAAATTTCCTACCCTGTTGGAATTAAAGGGTAAGCTTCGTGCCCAAATTAAATTTTTCCCTTTGGTTTTGATGTAAAAGGGGGAACTTAAAGTTTGTTTGAGAGCCCGCTTTTTCGGGTCCTTTGCATGAGGTTTTCTTTTATTTTGGTTACCTGTGTTTATTTTTTTGAAACAAGTAGGTTTGAAAATATTAGTTTAGGTTATTAAGGAGGTATTTATTTAACTAAAAAAAATTTTATATAAATTATATATGTGAATTGAAATGCGAATGTGATATACATCATTATATATATATATATATATTATATATATATACAGTATAGCGTATTTTATTTTATTGATGAATCGAAAATAAACTTTTTTTTTTTAAATTTCCAATTATAGATACGAGGCTCGTAAGGTATTGTAAAATGTTGACCCGACCTGACGTTCATAACCTTTATTTTAATACGGACCCCTTAGAATATTTTTTGTTTCCGGGGACCCACCCCTTTAAATATTTCTCCCTTGGATCCCTTTTAAATTTATTTTTTCCCACCTGGCCACCAAGATTTTTTTTGTAAACATAGCGGTATAAATTTATTATAATTTGTTGTATATAACTAAAAAACATAAAAATCGGCATTGATAAATTCTTTAAATTTATGAGTTGTTGAAGAATGCGTGTTTTATATATCGTTTATTCTACACACCAATACTACACAAAGCTAAATTATAACTTTCTTAAAGACATTGCTTATGATATTACAATTCGAATGGGTAAAATGCTAAAATAGAATATTTGAATATGAAATTGGGACATATTCATACTGCGTTGGATATTTAAAATAAATAATAAAACGAAAGTAGCAATTTTAAAATATTTTAAATATATTAAAATATTAAATATTAAATATATTAAAATATTAAAATATTTAAGAACTAAATTACTGATGAAAGTACATCTCTGCCAAGCATGATGGGGGATGGGGACCCTGTTTTAGTTTCTAACTCATTTATTATTCCAATATAATATAAATTTATAGCTCCTACAAAGTGTATAGAAAATATGTAATAACCTCCATGCGTATCTGGATCCTTAGTTCCAACTCGAGATTGAAGTCATTTATAAATATCCTCACACAACTCCAGATTTCTCAGGACATTTGCTTTGTTCGTCTTATTCATGTTATCTTAATGAATTCATATATTAAATTGTAATACACAAATCAGAAAATCATTCTTCCATTAAATATCAGAAAAACAGAATCATTTTCCTTCGATCCTTAAATATGAAGAATCTGAGTGAGAAGAAAGCTGAGCGACAGGCCAATCAGCCTCGTCAGACTAATCTCAGTCATTAATGCCTTTCCTCCAAGAAGACAAGCAAAATTTTTACCCGAGGTCAAACCGATTCTACCTCAGGTACCACATAATTTACACAAGATGTTGAACACAGAATTAGTAAAAGAAAACTCACAATGTCACCCTTTATCAGGATTGTGTTCCTGCCAGTCTGAACTGAGGATTTTAAAATTTAAATTTAAATTTATTTTTTAAATGTTTGTTTACTTTTAAAATTTACTTTACTTTCTAAATACTTAAAACTTTCTACGAATAAAGAATTAAAGACTAAAGATTATCTATCTATCTATTCTATCTATCAATCCCCTGATTTTCCTTAAAAATTCTAAAATTTCTAAAAAATTCTATTCCCTTAAATTTTATCTATCTATCCTATCTATCTATCTATTATCTATCTTAGTGTCTCGCTATCTATCTATCTCTATCTTATCTATCTATCTATACTGATCTTCTACTCTATCATATCTATTAATCATCTAGCATCTAATTCTATCTATCATCTATCTATCTATCTATCTATCATACTATCTATCTATCTATCTATCTATCTACTATCTATCTATCTATTACTATCTATTACTCTATATATATATTATAATATATAGTATATATATATATATATATATATATATATATATATATATATATATATATATATATATATATATATATATATATATATATATATATAAATGAAATATTCAAGTTTAAAATCATTTGTTCTTAATTAAATAAGGATTATTCTTCCCATTTCTCGTTTTTATCTTCCTCTCTCACTTCCATTTCCTCTCACTTTCCTTCCTTTTAAGACCTTTTCTACCCCTTTTGTGATTTTGCTTTCGGAACTAACTTCTCCAAAGTATAAAATACTGAAAGCTTTAAGAGTCACTTAATCCAAATAAGTCTGTTTGAGTGAGTCATTTCAGGGAGAATCAAGTTTGCTAACTTCCTTCGACAAAGTTAATATTTTTTATTACGTAATCTTTAAAGGGATAAAAATGAGATAAATTTAATTTGATTTACTAATGTAATTTAATTAAGTGTATTTGATTTCCTACAAATTGGTTTAAGTTTCAAATGAAGAAATTTAAAAACAAAACATTTTCAGTTGTTTGAAATTCATTGCTTTTTTAAACCTTATTAATTGACAAAAAAATAATAAAATACTGCTTTAAATAAAGGAGTATCTGGCAGCAAGAATTTGTCATTGAAAACAGCATAAAGTATAATTAATAACGACCGTTTTACTACCTCCTATCATTTGGCTGTCATTATTATTATCGTAACTAATAAAAATATTATTTTATAATGCAACTCTATTAAGAAGTTAAAAAACAGATTTTGTATTTATTAACTGGTATCTTTCAACTGTCCATATTTTTTATCCAAACTGATATAAACATCATTTTATCATGTAACTCTTCTAATGAAGATATAACTTTTATGTAAAGCTGTATCAAATTATAGTATCAAATGGTGTCCTACAACTTCTCTGCCAATAAATAAAACGATTTCGACTACTACTAAATTGCAAATTTAATTGCATGAATAAATTATCAGCTTTGAACTCGATATATAATGTTGTTTCGATAATAATAATGACAGCCAAATGATAGGAGGTAGTAAAACGGTCGTTATTAATTATACTTTATGCTGTTTTCAATGACAAATTCTTGCTGCCAGATACTCCTTTATTTAAAGCAGTATTTTATTATTTTTTTGGCAATTAATAAGGTTTGTAAAAGCAATGAATTTCAAACAATTGAAATTTTTTTTTAAATACCTTCATTTGAAATTTAAATCAAATTGTAGGAAATCAAATACACTTAATTAAATTACACAAGTAAATCAAATTAAATTTATCTCATTTTTATCCTTTTAAAGATTAGGTAATAAAAAATATTAACTTTGTCGAAGGAAGTTAGCAAACTTGATTCTCCCTGAAATGACTCACTCAAACAGACTTATTTGGATTAAGTGACTCTTAAAGCTTTCAGTATTTTATACTTTGCAGAAGTTAGTTCCGAAAGCAAAATCACAAAAGGGGTAGAAAAGGTCTTAAAAGGAAGGAAAGTGAGAGGAAATGGAAGTGAGAGAGGAAGATAAAAACGAGAAATGGGAAGAATAATCCTTATTTAATTAAGAACGAATGATTTTCAAATTGAATATTTCCTTTATATATATATATATATATATATATATATATATATATAATATAATATATATATAATATATATATATATATATATATATATATATATATATATATATATATATAGATAGATAGATAGATAGATAGATAGATAGATAGATAGATAGATAGATAGATAGATAGATAG
>JABUQX010087667.1:45000-77784 GCA_015478945.1 Trachelipus rathkii
ATGAAAAATACACTTAATTAAATTACATTAGTAAATCAAATTAAATTTATCTCATTTTTATCCCTTTAAAGATTACGTAATAAAAAATATTAACTTTGTCGAAGGAAGTTAGCAAACTTGATTCTCCCTGAAATGACTCACTCAAACAGACTTATTTGGATTAAGTGACTCTTAAAGCTTTCAGTATTTTATACTTTGGAGAAGTTAGTTCCGAAAGCAAAATCACAAAAGGGATAGAAAGGTCTTAAAAGGAAGGAAAGTGAGAGGAAATGGAAGTGAGAGAGGAAGATAAAAACGAGAAATGGGAAGAATAATCCTTATTTAATTAAGAACGAATGATTTTCAAATTGAATATTTCCTTTATATACATTAATATAATATATATATATATATATATATATATATATATAATATAATATAAATAATATTATAAAAATATATATATTTTATATATATATATATATATATATATATATATATATATATATATATATATATATATATATATATATATATATATATATATATATATATATATATATATATATATATATATATATATATAAGATATTTATTATATATATATATATACTATATTCATATATATATTATATATTATTATATATATATATATATATATATATATAATATATATAATAATATATATTATATAATATATAATATATATATATAAATATATATAATATATATATATATATATATATATATATATATATATTCTTTACTTTGTAATCCCCTCTCCCGTACCGCGGGCGACCCTCAGGAAATCCTCAGAATCAGGCTGGCAGCACCAGAGATCCATAATAAAGGTGACGCTGTGAGTTTTTCTTTTACTATAGTGTTGCTACTGCCTTGTGTACATATGTGGGCACTGAGGTATATCGATTTGATCTAGTTAAAAATTTTGCTGTTTCTGGAGGAAAGATAATGACCTGAGATTAGTCTGACCTGGCAGATTCTGTCCTGTCAGTTCAGCTTCTGTTTCTCATTTAAAAAAATGATTCTGGTTTCGGATGTTTTATGCCACAATAAGTTATTTGTGTGTTATTTCTTTATTATTAAGTAATGTTTGGTTAGTTTAATATTTCTGTGTAGTATGAGGAGTGATTTTTTTTTGTTTGATTGTTTTTTTCTAAGAACTAGTGTGAAAAAAAGGTAAAATATAATATGTACCCTTGGGTCAGGGTTTATGGTCATGTGGACGTTTAGGTGAAATTGAAAAAACTTTCTGATCTTTATTTTTTTTTTTTTTTTTTTTTTTTTTTTTTTTTTTTTTTTTTTTTTTGGAAAATTATAATTTCTGAATTATTATTTACTGCTTTTAAATTCCCTATATTTTTTTTTTTTTTTACATCTATATATTTTTTTTATAGCTAGATTGTAAATTGCTGGAGCCCTTGCTGGGCAGGCGTAGTTGATAAGGAAACTTGTTTATTGTTTGAAGATGAAAGCAAAAGATTTCCTTGTATAAAAATTTATATATATTATATATATAATATATATATATATATAATAATATAATATTATATTTATATAGTTTATATATATATATATATATAATATATAATATATATATATATATCATATATATATATATGTAAATAATAATATATATATATTATATATATATATATATATATATATATATATATATATATATATAATATTATTTATATATATTTTTATATATATAGATATAATAATATAATATATATATATATATATAATTATATATATATATATATATATATGCTTTCTCACCAATGACCACCCCATCATGGGTGGGTTCACACCGCGTCCAGGTACCCCGCCGATGCCACCAGCCTACTTCAGAGGCCCTCATGGGATGAAATGTTTCAGATGTCTGGATTGAGAGTTAGATAGACAGGAGAGAAAAAAAGGAGATATCCTCCGAACCTGTTACAGTTTTTGACAGGCTCTTGTTGGTTGTTTGGTGAGGGAATCTGTGTTTGAATATTGTAAGTTAGATGGTGACTGCATTTAACTTGGCTAAGGATGAATGAATTGTTCTTGGTAGTGAGTTCAATTCTGGTGCTATTTCTAATGGGTGTTTGTTTAATATGTTGTTAGGTGGTCTTCGTCTTAATTAGTTTTCTGTTAGTGTCGTGAGGATTTGTTTAATGTATGATGTGTTGTTTGGTAAGGTTGGATGTTATTCAGAACTTGTTTAGAATTAGAGCTGGTGAAGAAAGAGCGTCTGTTTGAGTCGGTGGTGATGGATTTTGTGGATTGTATTGGCTGGTGTGGGGTGTTTGAGTTGGTGAAGAATTGTGTGCCAATCATATCCAGATGTATGTTATGGGTAGTATTTGGTTTCTTCGGTGTAGTGTTGTTATGGCGTTGTTATGTTCATCGTTATGAATTCTTAGTGCTTTGGATTTTGTATCTTTGAGTTTCTTTATGCTGTTTTTAGTCAGCATTGGGTACCAAGTTGGAGAGGCGTAGTTTCGACGATGTATTGTTTTATATGTGTTGATGCTGTTTATTGTTTGTGAAGTTTGTGCCAGCGAATAGTTCTTAATACGTTCAGTTTCTTGTTTGCAGATTGAAATTATGTTGCCTGGTTTTGGAAGTGAGATGAGTGTCAGGTTACTCCGAGGTTTAGGATTTTTTTGCTGGAAGGGTATTGACAACCTGTTTTAAGTAGACTGTAAGGTGTGTTTTGCCAAGTGGTGGTTGGTGATGATAAGTAGTTGTTTGTTTGTGAGGTTGCATTCTGCTTTGCTGATACTCAGTTGAAGTTGGATTGATGTATTGTTGTGTCTGTTTGTGGCCGTATTTAAATTTCGTTGCCATTTGTCGTTAGTTGCTGTGATTGTTGTAAGTAGCTGTTAGTGGTATGGGAGACCGACCGCTGAGTAGGCTTGAATTAGAATGGACAGTAATTTACCCCTTGTGTACTCCGTCTATTTGAATTTAGTATATTATGTTTGTATGTGCTGTTTCTCCTCATAGAAATGGGAAGTCCATTTCTTTTAGGTTTTTTTAGTGGGATGTAATTTTATTATTCTGTGGGATTCAAGTTATGTTTAGTACATGTATCGATTGCTTTTTTAATTTGATTGCTATTGATTATTGTTTTGTGAGTGTTTTTTGAGTTTAGGCCGTTGATTGTAATAATGTTTGTGAGAGCTGTTGGTGTTGAATGGTTTTGTTGGAACAATAGTCTATGTTGAATTTGTTTCATTCGATGTGTGGAGAATTTTGTTAAGTATTGGTTAAAATATATATATATAATATATATATATATTGAGGTATATAATATTATAATATATAATATTATATATATATAATTATAATATATATATATATTATATATATATATAATATATATAAAGAGAAAAAAGAAAAAGAGAAACAGAGAAAAAGAGAGATAATAGTTAGATAGATAATAAGATCGGGGAAATAGAGAGCGGACGGTTTTCAATGACCGAAATATATACGAGTTAGCGCTCAACCCGATTTTACACGAAAATTTGTTGGTATACTACAATAACCGCTAGACATAGAGTCTATACATTAAGCATGCAAGTGGGATTCACAGGTATATATAGATGTAGCTATATTTGGAGGGCCACATCACCTCTGAGTGGGTTTTGAGTTGCCTAGGTGTGATTGAGAGATTGAATGATGTTTATGTGTAGATATTCCTGTTGAGTTTGACTCCAACGGCTTTGTTGAGAAGCTCGTGTGAACTTAGTTAGCGATCTCATGATAATCGAGAATTTATTTTTACACCTTGATGTGTTATGGCTAAAAGACGGTAAGGTTAAGGGGTTAGGGTAACTTATCAGCTGTTTTACCGGATAATCACTTACTATCCCATATTAACCCCTCTCGCCCTATTTTGTCTTATATTTTTTCAGCTTGATAACTTAAAATAAGCAATGTCACATGGCGGTATGAACCGGTATATATAATTCAGTACCTTTCAGCCATATCGATGCGTTTCTATGTTAATTATATCTACCATACTTTTTTCGTGAAATCATCAGGATGTCGCTCTACCAGTCGTTGCTTTATGACTGAGGTCAACCCGGTAACCCGATTGCTGTCTGTGCCATTCAACAGATTCCCTCTGTTTATCACATGACGCCATATTATATAAAGAGAGACACGATAAGCAAAAACGTTGGTTGAAACAGTAGCTTATAAAGAGTAAGAATAGATAGATAGTAGATAGATAAGTAGATCAGATACACTTAACTCAAGTAGATGCTAGATAATTAGTATGACCTCAGACTAGATAACGATACGAGAATGAACGTAGAATAAGTAGAATATGGAGATAAAGCTCCAATATAAGCGGCTTACGCACAGATTAAGAGTAGATAGATAGTGTCCAATAATTAGATTATGGGATAGTACTTTAGATATTACCTTAGATTTACGCATATACTGCTGTTAGCGATAGATACTGAGCATAGAAGATAGCATATGAGTAGAGTACGCAAATTACGCTAGACTAGATAGCTATAGCATACGATTCAGGATAGAATAGTATTATATCTAGATAGATTAGATAGATTAGATAGCTAGCTAAAGATCTCGGTCTTTGTTGCTGTGATCTCTGTGAGAAGGCAAGTCATTACATTTCACATTCAAAAATTCTAAATCGAGACAAAAAGTCAATCTTGGGCGATTAACAGAGCGATTTTGCTCTATTCGTCATGCCATTTATCTCAATCGCTCAATATAAACAATATATTCCGTTGTCTATCGAACATTAGAGGTAAAAATGTACTCTGAAACCTTCGTTCTCTTTTGGGCACAAACAATTTAGTGTAATTTTTTTTCAATGTATAAAATACATGAGCTACTTCATCTCTCTCACTTCCCCTTCTCTATTTCATGATAGATTATACTACATATTATCGTGTATCATTCATAATGTTTATATGTGGGTACTTTCGGCACTTCCTCCCTAGTGTTTTATGTGTATCAACATTGTATTATTGTGCGTCCGAAGAGCCGGTATACATGTTATTTCATGATAAGTGAGAAACATTGTTTTGACACTTTCTTTACTGAGAGTGAGCAAAAGAAACTTTTCATACGATGATTCTCATTTTGCAAAGGCTAAGTTATAACAACTTTTATCATTATTAACCATGTATCCTTTCGAGGTAGAAGAGTACTGAGGAAAAGTAAGTGTGTAATATCAGTTGTAATTCATCTAATTTGGCACTTTTGGAAACACGAACAAGTAGGAAAAAAATGACCTAATTTGCCCTTATACTAACTTCTTGAGATGGTCCTCATTCCAGTTTATAACTCAACTCATACATACTTTATTACTTGAGGTTAAAAAAGTATGTACAGACGATTTACCGATAGTTCCTCTTCTGGTATGTAATTTAACCGATAAGCCGATTTCCTAATAATAATAGCACATCTCTCGATATGCCAGCTCACTCCGAACTAAATGATTTCAAAGACGCTTGCGTTCTCCCATTGTATCATGTTTATTTGATTCTACAAATCATTAACTAGATATAATGTTTCTTATTAAGCAAGCTTATGCTAATTTCTCCTCCATCAAATGAGTGTTTATTAAAATACTCCGTGAAAAGATCTATTAAATCAATTTTGTAGATAATAAAATGACATAACACAATTCTACTTAAAGTTACAATACATTATAGTTCAATTAACTCTATACATTTTCTAGTTAGTTGAATTTCTCCCTTTTAGAATGAATTAACGTATAAACAAATATTTAGACTTTTGTTGCAAGTGATAAGTTAAGACCAAAACTATCTCTCGCTCTCTGAGCCGAATCGAATTCATTGTGTGCACTCAAGTCAGAACTGTATTGTTTGCCATTTAGAGTGACTCTTAAAGCTTCAGAATTTTTGATTCTTATCACTGTCGAAATCATACAGAGACAAAAAGCACAAAATCACAAAAAATTGTGTGTGTTATAAATATTGCGTACTTTAAATAATTGGAATGGTATATAAGTGTGAATTAGATAAGTGAGATGTGATATGAGAGTAAGATTAAAATATACTCTCGTGAAGAATAATATGAATTATAAGGATATATCATTTTAGTTTTATTTATTATACAGATTCAAAATTTTATTAATAAACTTTTGAAAATATTTTTTTCTAGATTATTTTAATTATACTTATTATTATATATATATTAATTTTTTAATTTGTAATTATTGATCAAATGTTTTTTTCATATTATAACTATTCATATATATTAAATTATTTGTAGATATATATTATATACTCAATTAGTGAGGTATATGAAAACGTCCTATAGTACCTATATAAGTAGTTAAGTCCCTATTTATATTCATCTATATATTATATTTTGTTATAATATAAATATACATATACACAACCATTTTAAAAATTTTATCTTAGAAGAGTTATAAAATTATATGATTATTATTTGATTGATTATATTATAACATTATTTATAGTTATTACAATCATTTTATTAAATATCTTTGAATTTATTATTGATTATCATTGATCTTATTATATTTAATTATTTTATAATTATATATTATTGTTTAAGTTATATATATTATTAATTAT
This sequence comes from Trachelipus rathkii, assembly GCA_015478945.1. Classification (NCBI taxonomy): domain Eukaryota; kingdom Metazoa; phylum Arthropoda; class Malacostraca; order Isopoda; family Trachelipodidae; genus Trachelipus; species Trachelipus rathkii. The sequence goes on from JABUQX010087667.1 coordinate 51,600, forward strand.
ATTATATTATTATTATTATTATTATTATTATTATTATGATTTATTTATAAATTCATATATATTTTAATTTAATTATATATTCTTATAATATATATATTATAATAAACATTAGGTAGTCTCTGTTGGTGATTTCCCTCCCATTAGTTGGGTATATGTTACCTAGGAAAACGAACGGGGTCTAATGGGGAAGTTACTAAAAAGGCGGATCATTGACACTACACTATAGTTGTCGAGTTAGCCCTTACTACTTCCTTTCCTGCTTGCGCCTGGGTCATTTGTACTGTACGTACTACATATATTATTTCTACCATCTCTTTATGATACCGTCTAGCTAGGCTGTATACTCGTTCTGTGGTACTTAGGTAGTCATGTTGATGAGCAGTGAGACTCAGCTCGTTGAGCTGACCAAAACTTTACGGTATATAAATGTCAAACCCCGTTCCTTGGCCTATATATAATATATGGTAGTTACTTTATATTTCCCTCCACATTTTCTCCCAGATAGTGGGGTAGGTCCTAGGGTACGTAGCATCTTGTAGGTCTAACATAAATCGTATTACACCCCTGATATTCTTATGTCGCGGGGGTGGTTCTCCCTGACATGCAATTTTGTTATCCTCAGTTTCCTCTCACGTAGTTCTAATCTCTTGTTGATAATTTGCGATTTTATTTACATCTCGACCCTTGAAGACAAGTCATATGTTCAGTGACTGCATATATATATACTAGCATATAATGTATGTTTATACCTATCTTCCAAGCATCTCAGCTATTCAAGCACAGTTACAAGCACATTAATATTGTAACTTTGAAAAGTCCACGAAGAAATTGGATTATATTTTACCTGCCTCTCAGCATGAGACACGGACCTATGTGAACTCCCTGACTTAATTTTCAGCCTCATGTTCCTCTTTCGTTCGTTAGGGATTTCCCTGTACGTATATATGATTATAGCTATACACAGTAGTTTCTAAGCCGCATTATCTTGTGATGTACTAGTGGTATAGTAGATCACCTGATTATACGATTCCACTCAAAAGAGATAAAATAATATATTAATTATAATTTATAATATAATTATATATTTATATATTTATTAATATATTAGTATATATATATTATAATTATATATATATATGTTAATATATATATATAATATTATATATATATAATATAATATATATATATATATATATATATATATACTATTATTATAAATCTGATATATATATATAATATTATTTAATATATATATAATATATAATATAATATATATATATTATATATTAATATAAATATATTATATATATATATATATTATAGATATTAAATAATATATATTAATATATATATATATATATATATAAATATTGTATGTATATTGTCTGTATAAATATTGATAAGTGTTATAGAAATATAATATAATAATAATTTAAGATAGGTGATGGATATATTTAGAAATTTTTAGGGTAAATTGATATTTATATATTTATATACTTTAACTAGTCGATTGAGTATAACTGTATAAACAAACATGAAGAAGCGCTTGAAGGACGAGTGGTTAGATAGTGGTACAGCGAGGTAGTAATGAGGAAGATGAAGAGGTTTCAGGAGTAGCAATACCAAAACGGATTGATGAGATAAAGGTAAGCAATATTGCTGAGGATAGTTTAAACATTCCTTATTTTACCCCCAGATCTATCCACGAAGAATTGCAGGAACTAGGTGAAGACCCAGAACGGATGATGATGGAGGACAAACCGGAAGGACAAGGAAGAATCCAACAAGGATTAGGAATTGAATATCGGCCAATGACAAGATCAAGAGGGTCAGCTCCAGATCTTCCAAATGTCAAAAAAAGGGTATTAGAATATAAGAAAAGGGCTGAGGAAAGAAGGGCGTCCATTGGAAATTAGGTGAGACCGTTTTTGTTGTTCTGTATGTTTTTTCTCTCTTTCTTGCGTTCTTTTTAAGATTGGCTTACCAATCTTGGAAAGAGGAGTAGTGTCATAGAGTAGACCAACCACCTAAACTCAGAGGAACAGAGGGATAATTCCGCTGAAAGAGAAATCGTCTGCTTATAAAATTTGAGTGGACTGTTTGAAAAATTAAAAGTCTGAGAGCGTTCAAAATAAAAAATAAAATAAAAAAGGATTTGTTAAATAAACTTTAAACATCAGTGCCATTGGGATTGAACCTTTATACAAGGATTGGTCTCCCCGTGAATTGGGTAAGTACTTTTAAAAGTAAAATTAACTACGTTACGTGTTACGTGTTGGATTAACTAATAAAAGATTGAACCATTTTTCAAGGAAATTTATCAAATCAATGTTAAATATTTTTAAAAGTGATAAAATTTGTATTTAGGAAGTAGTATTAAAGTGTGTATTAGTAAAGTTTAAAAATATACTAGCTATGATGATAAATATAAACGAATTTAAGGTTTTAGGAATTAGATACACGGAGAAAAAGTATTAGGTGCATATTAAGTTGACATCTAAAAAATGGTTAAAGCTATTAAAGTAATTGAAGATTAATAAATAAACGAGTAGTAAAATGGAAAGCATTTTTGATAAGGTCATATATGGGATTTATTGAATAAACGGGCAGTGAAATTACTATATAGTTAAGGGAGTTCCTATATAAGAAGTGAACGAAGAAATAACATATTTTTGTCTGTAAGGAGATTTATGTGAGGGGTTTATTTAAGAGTTAGTATTTAAATATTTTAAAAATAGTTGTATATATATATATATATATATATATATATATATATATATAATATAATTATATATATATATATATATACTTATATAATCTATATATATTTATATATAATATATATATAGGTATTCTAATCAGTGGCGAAGGGTCAGTCACCTATTGATTCGGGAGATGAACATAACGCAGATGAGATAAAAATAAATCAATCCTTTTTCCTGTAATTCCACTTTTCCTTATTATTGTTTTATATGTATTGTATCTTTTAATTGTATTTTATTAATATGGTATTTATTTATTTGTTTATTAAAAAATAATATATAAATATATATATATATATATATATATATATATATATATATATATATATATATATATATATATATATATATATATATATATATATATATATATATATATATATATATAGTAATATATATATATATAATAAAGTATTATATATATTAATATATAGGTATATATGGTCACTGCAAAAAGTAGTTGGAATAACTTTAAAAATCAATAAATTAATGTATCGTTTATTTTAATAATTTTTAGGGTAAAATACATTAGTAAATACTGGGTAGAAGGAACCTAAACCTAGACCTAACCTAACCTAACCTAACACTACCTAACCTAACCTAACAACTAACCTGAATTAACCTAACCTAATATTAACGAGTCAACCACTTATAAATGTCCATATACATATATATATTATATATATTATACATATATATATAATAGCAATGATATATATATTGACATATATATATTGTATTATTATATTATATATATATATATATATCTTATATAATATAGATATTATATATAGTAGTACTATTATATTATTATAGGTATATATTTTTTTGTAGGTAGGTATTATTATGTGGAGCGTGATAGTATTATTATATATATACTAGGGTTAATATATAGTATATTAATCATGGCTGCTAGTTTTTACCAACTTTTCGTATTATGATTACGGATAGTATATATATATCTATATATGTATAGGATTTATATATATATGTTACGCTAGTAGTCATTATATATATTATATATTATATCTATATTACAAATTTATGTTTAAACGTAAAGATTTATAGTATTTTATATTTATTTTATTTGATAATTTTTTTTAAAATATAAAATTAAAATTTAAACAAGTTACGGATAAAAAGAATAGGAAGACACCTTCTTTTTATACTCATATAATATACGAAGATTACTAGAGATTACTAGGATTACATATGATGATTACTTGAATTTACTAAAATTTTTATCACTACTGAATAATGATGATCAAGGGTATTTATTCGTCTATTCTCTTTTCACTATTCGTTGCTGCAACGGTTGTAAGCCATGTCAAAAGTGGATCGTTGAGATGTCTTTTTAGTTAGGTTATTAATTAAAATGAACTATACAAAGAAAAAATATAATCAATTATAGATAAGGTGCTCCGAAAGTCAAGCGTTGCAAGAATACCTCTCGTATTGTGACTATTCTCGACTTTCTGCAAAAAGAGAATGTTGCTTGTTCTCAAATTTCTAATTTGAGTTTTCACGAATTTTCTACCTTGAGACTTACTATCGTAAAATTTGTGATCGAGATTAAGTTTAAAATTTGATTAGTTCCGATTTTTATACGTTTTTTGGATCGATGCTTAATTTCGCATAACAGTTATTAATTTACTTTTAAGCGTATTATTTAGTTAAGATTTATATCTTCCTGCATATTTGTCATCCGATTCACCGGTACAGGCATTGTGCTTATGAGAAGATGAAAGATTGTTTTACGTTTTACGACGGAAGATTCGAAAGCCCAATTAAAAGATTTTAGTTGAAAAACAGATTGGAATTTATGGGAAAGTTGAAAAGGCATCAACAGCGCAAGGATCGTCCAAAACTGCAATAGACGGAGTAGTTTCTTGTTCGCAGTCACAAGTTTTCCAAATATTGTTACAGTCTTTATTTGCAAATAATGGAATTTTTACCTATTGTCTACTGCTTCAGTAGAAAGATATATAAAAGACTTCTGAAAACCTACTGAGAAATACCTACTGAAGGATTGAAAGACTTAAACTAAACTTGCATGTCCCTGATACATTACATTTTCGTTTAATTAGTTTGAACATAAAAACGTTTCTTGGATTTTTGCGTACTTCTCGTGACTGTGTGTCGATTAAAAGTTAACGCAATTTTTAGGGTATGATTGATCTTAGAAATGTTATGATAAATTATTTCCTCATTTTTTCTAAGAATTTATTATTTCCAATCAATCCACTTTATAATATATATATAGTATATATTTAAATATATAATATTTTTTATATATAGTTATTATAGTTATATTATATATAGTTATAGTTTTTTATAGTTATATTTTATATATTATATATATTTTATAATATATATATATCTATTTGGTATTTATTAGTTATATAAGTAATATTATATATATAAATATATATATATATTATATAATATTATTATAGTTATATATATATATATCATATAGTATATATATATACTATATATTATATATATATATTAATATGTATAGTATGATATATATACTATATATTAGCTATATATATATTATATATAATATTTATAATATATAATTGTATATATATTTATATATATATATACTATTATATATATATATATATATAATATTATATATATATATATATATGGGTATATATCATATATATATATATATTATATATAAGTATATATATATATATTATTATAATATATGGGTATATAAATTTATATATATATATTATTTATATAATATTATATATTTGATTTAGTATATAATATATATGGTATGATATGTTAATAGTAGGTAGATGACTGTGGATTAGTAGTATAATAAGTTGTTTGCTATTTATATATGATATATTTATATATATATTATACTATATTTATTATATAGTATATATAGCGATATATATATTATATAGTATAATATAGTATACTATATATATATATATCATATATATAATATATATATACTATATATATTATCTATGGAAATGAATTTTTGTCTGCTCACCCCCCCGATAAAAATTTCTGGATACGCCACTGTATTATATATTATATATATATATATATATACATATATATATATATATAGTAAACTTACGTTATTTATTTTTTATGTAATTAGTATTAATATATGTATATTTGTATATAGATATATATGGTATATATAGTATATATAGGTCAGAGTATTTTTTTATATATATAGAAGTATTTGCAATTCATAACTGTGGCTTTCTCGGATATTCCTTGACTCTTGTGCCAATCCCAAAGTTTTTATTACATTTATATTATCCTTTAAATAACCTGCAATAAATCGTCGGAAGCCGTTTTATTAGGCGATTGCGTTAACCAATCTAATACAGAATGTCAAGATATCAATGTCAAAGTATCTTTGAAAGTTAAAATACATATAAAACACTTAACAATTTGATTGGTGATCTTTTAAAGAAATTTGTTCGTTAATTCGTAGGGATCAACACAGGTAATCAATAGCTTTAGTTAATTACATTTTACATAGTTTAATCTTACACTTTGATTGGTAATTAATCTATTTATAATTCATCATGTACAACCTGAATAGTTTTCAGTTACATAGAAAATAAAAATTAGCAGTTAGTTTTTAAATTTTTATATGTACCTCTCCCAAAGTATCCCAAATGCGATATATTTACTCTGAGAGAGTTCTCTCCCTCTTTTATGAGAGAACTCAAATTCTGTTTAAAAATAGAATCGGCCAACTGATATATCGTTATATAAATGAAAATAATTTGAGTGTATATATATATGTATAAGCTATATTATATATATATATATATATAATATATACTGATATATATAGTAGTAGGTATTATATATATATTTATATATAATATATATATTATATATATAATTATTATATATAATATATATAAATATATATATTTTATATATTAGTATATAATTATATATATCTATATATGATATAGTATATATATAATACTATATAGATATTATATATATATAGTACTATATATATTATAGTAGTATATATAGTAATATATTATATATAATGTATATATATATATATATTCGTAATTATATTATATATATATTATATATATATATAGTATATTTAGTCATATTAATATAAATATATATATATATTAGTAGATATATATATATATAATATATATATATTATATATATTATATTATATATATTATATATTATTTATATATATCTTACTAAAAAAGAGCAAAATCAAACCAAAAGTCACACACACAAAACACGAATACATTTCAAGTATATAGAAGAGAATCTCCTTAGTACCAATATATAGACTTATGCACCCTAATGCAATTAGCATTAAAATACCTACACACAATAAAAGTTAATGGTTTTACATACATACTGAAATATACTAGTATATTTTATTATATATATCATTAGTATATATATATTAATTTATAACAATTTGAATGTCGGTAAATTTATTTCAATATCATAGCTATTGTTTATTATTATATTATATATATATCAATATATTTATATCTGTGATCCCTATATCGAAAACCTATTGGATAGGTGCACAAGGTGAAGAAGAACTAATAATTATTATATTGTTTCTCTAATTCCTACTAAATCAAATAGGTTTGCTATCTACACTTACTATATATATATCTTATTATATAATATATATATATTACTATATATATATTATATATATATTTATAGTGAGATTTATATTATATATTATATATTATATATTTTTGATAGTTATTATTTAGGGGTGTATATTTTAATATAGATTAAGCCGATACTGTTCAAACTTTTTTGCTAATTCCGTTTGCACCGACATCCTCTGCTTTAGAGCCTCAAGACTATTTTTAATGGAGCAAGGATTTCCGTTTTGTTTCAAAGAAGAGTGTGTGCTGTTGTTAGCTGCTTGTGAATTGTCGTGTTCGTGCCACAATCAGAGGAGTTTTAATTTAGGAACGAGGATATCGGCGTCTAATGAACTTAGATGTAAGTGGCGCCCTGCATTTTGGGTTTGTTTGAAATGGGTCACGAGTTTGATCCCTTGTGAGTGATGATGCGGAAGATTTTCGTTGAGAACGTTTTCAATCGTTATTTCAGTCTCTAAGAAGTCGAAAGAACGCTTGAAAGCGTCAGGTTATGCCCCACCAATGAAGCGTTTTTTTGTTCTTTTCTTTTTGCATAGATTGGAGTGCTTGGTTACTTTATTTATAGACTGAATTAATTAGGGCATATCTGTCACATGATTTGTCAGCAAGATAGTAGTATTTTAGGGCTATCGCAGAGTTGAAAGGGGCATAGGGGAGGCTGGAAGTAATATTTGTGTAGATCTTCGCTGTAAATTGGGTGGTGATTAGAACGTGGCACAGAAATGGATTCTGAACAGTGTTATCTAAATAGTCGCATCTCAGGTGCTAGTTGGATTGAACTATTGGATGTTGCGAATGGCCTGAAGCTGGGAATGTTCTCAGCCTGGGTTTGTACACCTCTGGTATGCATTTCCTACAGAGAACGGTGATATCTTCCTTTTAGTCCAATACAAAATTATCGCGATGAACGAAGAATTCTGCGGGAAGATAGTATGTGTGTTTGGATAGTTCCTTGGCTGCCAAATTATTATGGGGATGTTTTAAGATTTGATTTGCGGGAAATGATTCGGGGGTAAAATAGTGAGTTGGCGATGTGCTGAATTAACTGGCTCTAGTCTTTGATTCCAATTGAATTGGTGTCTTTCTTAAAATTGAGCTCTGGAGAAACTTAGGGTAAATAGACAGATAGAAATATTTATGGTATTAAGCCAACGGTGAGATTATAATTTTAAGTTTGGAATAAACTGATCATAATGAAAGAAATTTTAGGAGAAGGAAAGTGTGTTATTAGTTTTCTTTCTAGGTGGAGTATGTGTTCTTTGAACTGAAATTTAGGCAAAGGGAAAGCGCATCGCGTGATGTGAATAGGTGAAAACGTAGGTCATAAGGCATGCGCAATAGGTTTTTGTTTGTTTGTTTTTTGCTTTCACAGGCGGATTTTTTTGAAGGTCCTGATGTGTTTTTTCTGAAACGAAAATAAGGTGAAATTGTTCCTATAAGCTGACAGTATATGTAGGTTATACTAGTTGATTTTGTATTCAACAATAGGGCAATGCGAAAAATCATTGGTAAAATTTATAATTAGGGCTAACGAGCAAGACTGATCATCAATTGAAGCAAATACTGGGATTCGGGGCATCACTGCCAATTGGCCTTAAGTGTCCTGACAATAGGTTATGTGCCGATTCTTTAAGATAGGTTGTATTTTCGTTCGACCAATGAATCTCACAAAGAAATATGTCTGTTTGGGTTCATGTGTACATGTTACTCGAACTAAGTGATTGGTTCAAAGATAGACGAGTGGGGAGAATAGGTATGAGTTTTTGAGAAGTGAATTTCTCTCACTTGAGAATAAAGGAATTAAAGTGATTTAGTTGTCAGTAAGGGCTAGAACCTGAATGATAGATTCCATTTAGAGTTAATGTTAAGAAGATTGGTATGTCTTTGGTTTACTAGGGGTAATAGTTACGTGTGGGTATGTTTTGTTTCTTTGTTCATCTCAATACGAATTGGTAACAGAATATTGGAAGAACAAGTTGTGTGATTTGTGATTTTGTCTTCGCCAATTGAAAGTGAAGTAATCATCCAATTGGTGAATGTTATGAAGTCTATTGATAGCGGGTTGTTTCGATTAAATTTAGATTTAATTGGATGTCTTATACTTCCGTCATATTTGATTTATAATGTGTATGCGTAGCACTTAAACTTGATTGGAACTCTATTATATAACTATTTTAAAGCTTATCCTCTAAAATTTATTAAAGTAGAGTATAGAGTATATTCACTACGAAGGCTTACTTCTAATTTGAAGGGGTAAGCATAATTTTTTCCTCAAGATGTTAAATTTTTCTTCTGAGATATTTTACCTGTTTATCTGTGGCTGTACCAAAAATTAATTTTGAGTGACGTCTCTCCGAACAATAACTGGCTTTTTCTTTTTTGATCGTGCTGAAATCCAGAGTAAATTTCCTAGTTCTGTTAATTTAAGTGTTAGTACTTTTACCCTGATGTTATCGAGTTGAAGTTCCCATTGATGAGCTCCTTGATTGGCCGAAACATCCTTAAATGTGGATTCTATAGATAAAGCTGGTAAGAAATAGGTCCTAGTCATTCTTCGCTACGTTAGGGTAGAGTTAAGTAGCGGATTGTTTTTTTTTTGAATGGGTGAGGGACATTTTCTAAGAAGGAATAACTAGATCTAAGTAATCCTTCTAGCTGAAACTTGACTCGTCACCGGTGCGTTAAGAACTAAGCCAGGTCTAAGTATTCTTTGTGTTTGTCTTTGTTCGATTTTTCTTGTTAGGTAGGAATATTTCGACATGTCGTATGAGGTGAGTTAGAATAAGGATTTCGACTTTGTCTTCTTTGAATTCTTCATGTCTGAAATCTTTTTTAGGCTCCACTCATTGAAATACTTTATACTTTTTTCAGTATTCTTGTTATAGTTAAAGGTCGCCTAATCATACGTGATTATTTATTTTTAATTATTCGGAAAATTTAATGTTACTTAATAAAAAAGGATTGACTAATTAATTTTTTTTTAGTTGTTTTGTTGATTATGAACTAATTCGTTCACTTATTATACCCAAATGCTACATACTCTAAAATACTTGTAGAGTTTTTAATATTTAATATTAATTTACTATTCTAATTAATTGCAATATAGTATTGCGTGGGGTGTTTAAATGAAGCTAAGAGTTAAGGATGTTGGGCAGATAAACAATGCAAGCAGCAATTGCAACATGTTTCTTGAAATATATTCCTTATAATAGAGTATCTTTCCATACCGTATAATTATATCCTCTCTCTCTAAACGTTGCCATTATTTATCATAAATTTTTTTCATCATATTTTATTAATATTTTTTATTATATAAAATGCGGCCTGTCCCGTATCCTCGTGATTAGTAAATATGTTAATAAAGCGAACGTATAAATTCTGCATATATAAAAATAAGCAGAAATATAACTATTAGACTAATCTTCAAACGTAGGGTTAATTCGTAAGTTAATTGTTAGTTCTAATGTCAAAATTGGCATTGTCATAACTTAATATAGCTAATTAATATTTTAAACAATAACTAAAGTGAGTCTATAGGAAAGTCGCAAAGAGGTATATCAATTTTAAGTTGGGAGAATATATACAGGATGTCCTAAAAAAAAACTTATACAAATGCTTAATAATTGCGATATACTGTTGCGGTAGTACTATCTTCTGTTAGGATCTTAGAATAGATATATTTCTTTTTTTACTTTCAAATTTATGAATATTTTGTGTCTTTAAATTGATTTCGAATCTCTCTTTTTTAAATTCTAAAGTAGATTGTTTTCTTTAAATTGGTTATTTCATTAAAGGATCAATACGATATCAATAGTCCAGAGGTCGATTTTGAGGTGCGTTAAGATAAGTGAATGTCTTATTTCTCTTAAACTAGTTCGGGTATCAATTTTTCGGCTATGTTATAAGCATAGTTTGTTTCGGAGGTTTTGTGAGGTCGGTAGGAGTTCTTCGCTTGGTCTCTTTACCTTTGTGCTTTGTTTGTAAGATTGCCTGTTAATTATTATATAATTTTTATTATAAAGCAATAATAATAAATAATAAGTAATAATAATAAAATAACAATAATAACAATTAATATAATCATAATGAATAATAAGAATAATATATAATCAATAATAATAATAATAAATAATATAATAATGAATTATGAATAATAAAATAATAATAATAATAACTAATCAATAATAATGGTAAATGGTAAATTTAATAAATATTTCATGTTTATTCTAGTTATTTATTATTATTTATTTGTATAATCATGTTTTTTGATTTTTTGTAAAAGATTTGGTAAAGTTTTCGGTTTGGATATCTTGTGGCATTTGATGAAAAGGTTTAACTGCTTTAGGCTGAACGCTTATAATGGCTTTATTTTTAGTCTACAGGAAGGGAGGGTTTATGTAAGTATTGATTTTTTAGGTTTATTAGTTTGATTTTGTTGCTATGTCGCGCATTGCTTGGTTTGGTAAATTTTTGAAATTTTTCTCTCTAGCAAGAAGTCCCATGCATTGTTTGGATAAGGTATTGGTGTAATATCTTTCAGGAGTGAATATATTTAGCAAAGTCTGTTTAAACTGCAATGTTTTTTAGGTTTTGGAATAATGGTTGTGGTATGGCTGTAAAAGTTCTTGCTATTGCTAATGGAGGGGAATTTTTGATTTAATTACAATTACAGGAAATTATTACTGAGTACTTGGTGGTACCGGTAGAAGGAAGACAAGTAAGTAAGTGAAGGGTGTTTGTGAATGGTATATTTCCTAAGAAAATGTAAAGAGTACAAAATTTTCCTTATTTTATTACCATATACATGCATCTCGACAGTCGTGCAAACTGTTGTTAATATGTGTTCTTTAAATGTCAGTTTAACATCGATTGTTAATCCAAGTGTTTTTTAGCATTTGCAGCCCTATTCAGTTTATATTAATTAATTATTTTTAATCGTTAATTGGTTTTGTTGCTAAAAATTATGTTATGTAAGATGTTTGTATTTAAATTTAAAGTTAGCTTATTTAGCTCTATCCATATTAATTTTTTTGTTATGTGTCTGTTGCTCTTACGGGGTAGAGACTGCAATTTTTTCAGTTATTAAAATGGATGTATTTGTCAGAGCAAAAGACTGAAAAAGCGTCATGAAGACTTAATCAGATCATTTGCTACTATAGAGTAAATTAAAAACGGTCCAAGAATTGAGCCTGGGGTACTCCGATTGAATGTTTGAAGTGTGGCTGTAATTAGTTTTATTTGAGTTTTACATATTGAGATCCTCCTTTTAAAGTAGCTTTATTAAACCATTGTAGGGTTTGTCCCTCTCAGCATTCAATTTTGTTTCATTTAACTTAGTAGTATGTCATGATCGATCATTGTCAAAAGCTTTGAAAACTAACATACTTTCTTTGAGGCGGATTTTATGTTTTCTATATTTTGCAAGTTTTTCGGTTCAGCAAATGAGGGCATCAGCAGTTGAACGTCTTTTCTAATGCCAAATTGTGATCGTTTAAGAATTGTTTATAAAAACTATTCTGTTAACTGATGAAATCTAATTTCTCAATATTTACTAATCGTGTTTGTGGATAGCTATAGGTCTGTAATTTTTTGCTAGGCAAAGGTGTCTTTTTTAGGTATCGGGATCACTTTTGCTGTCTTTGAATATATTGGAAAAATTCCTGTCATATGATTCATTGAACGTGTTTTTAAAGGGTGGCTATTTAGTCGGGCTGAGAGTTATGAGGGGAAAAAAATTTTTTTGTGGTTTTGTGATTTGGGGATAAATAAAATTTTCCCACCAAAAAAAATTTTTTTTGTTTTGTTTTTTTAATCGGCGATGTACTTTTTTGCATGTCAGACATTATGGGAAACAAAGGAAAAAATTACATATCGTAGCCTGGGAGAAAAGTTTCATATGATGTTTGAAAAAGAGGGTTGTGTCTCTCAAAGATTTTCTGACCGAACGTTTACGAAGTATCGTTTACGTCCGTCCTGCGATTTATTTTGGTGTTGGTTGTTTAACTGATTGTTTAAATTCAGTTTCTTTATACATTGAGAGTTTTTTTTTGTTATTGCTTTGATTAATTTATTGATTAAACCCCAAATGGCCTTCGAGTCTTTGTTGCATTCCTGGAATTTGTTAGGGTAGTGTTTTCTCTTTGCTTTCTAAAGAACTGCCTTTAATTGTTTATCATATGTGTTATATACTTGGAATGGTATAATTTTTGTTTTAAAGTTTCGGTAAAGAGTTTTATTGTTTTTGGTTGATAGATGTTTGCGAAAGCTGTGTTTATGCCATGGTTTTTTGTCTTGAATTTTTATTTTAGGCAACAATTTTTAGGTTTTTAATAGGCGAAGGTACTGTGCGTCGTAGCATTTTTTAGTATATTTATCGAACGAGTTGGAATTTTTCTTTGATGCCTATGTTCTTACTGTATGTGAATTGAAAATGTCAATTTCATTTCATTTTGTTTATGTAATGGTAGCCTTGATGTTCACTTAGTCTAGTCTGTATTTTTATGATGTAGGAAATTTGTGAGTTTTATTAGATAAGCAAATTTTTGCAAGACAGTGGAAATTTTGATCGGGACAATTGCATCACTTTTTATTTTTACGATAGTGTTTTCAATCTGTTTCCAGTTTAGGGTTCCTCCAGTAGTATTTATTCTACTTAAGTGACGGAGCATCTTGATTTTTCGACGTTTGTTTGACCGTGTAGTAGTGTTTATGTAATTGACGGATTTACGCATTTGATAACGATTAATGCTTTGAGTAGAGAGTTTAGTCCGTCAATTTTTGCAGTGTTCTCGTGTGGATATGATCAATTGTTTGAAATCACTCTCGGCAATTTATTATCTTAGAGTTAGAAAATGTGTTGGATATATTTTGCTCTTTTGAGAGCAATGTTTATGAACTTCTGGTTTTAGATGAATTTTTGGGTGGTTCGATTTGACTCATTACATATTTAGTTGATGGTTGGATTTCATTTAATTCGAGTTGCTTAAATGCTCTTATTGTGGGTTGAACTGAGTGAATTATTATTGCTATAATTGAGGATTGTACAGAAGCCATTTTTGTTTAAGTAAAGTGGAAACTGGCCCCCACCCCGTGTTGTTAGTTCGAAATGCAGTGTTTTAAGTATATCTACTGGGATCTCGGGTATAAACCCGTTCTTATGTTTCATTCAGAATTTTTCGGTTAGTACTTACTGCTAAGTCAATTTGTGATACTTTTTGGTAACTTAGATGGTCCAGTCTTTTATTTGTGATGTGTGTTAATTTTGTTTGCGGTGGTGGAGAAGAAAGAAGTGGCTCAGTTCAGGTGTCTTTCCATGTTTTAATATGTCCGGATAGATATATTCAGAGGCTTCTGAAATTATGTTTGGAAGTTGAAACTCAGATTTGCTTTCATGAACAATGGAGGGGATTTCCGTCTTTAGAGTAGAAAATGTATTTACATCAATTATGTAAAATTGTATTGATTGTGACGTACAAAATATTCGGCCTAATTAATTTGTAAAACTGGTATGGTTTGACTGCTCTAGATGCCTGTGCGCTTTGTGGTTAGAAGTAATGAGAAATTTGTGTAATATTTAAGATGACTGAAAATAGTTGTTATAATATACTTGTAATAGATAATAATAATAGTAAGTCTAATAATTTAGTTTATATATTAATAATGAAGTTAATTAATTAGGATTTTGTAAGTAATTAATAATTTATATGATATAAGTAATAATTTTATTGATTAATATTAATAATAATAAATAAGTATTATAACAAAGTATTAAATTAATAATGTTTATATAATTAATTTTTTTGAATTAATTAATCATTTATTGGGATTTCTAATATATAGTCTTTGATTTTAATATTTATGAAGTTTTTTTTTGATTTTAAGTTCCAAGTTTTTTTGAAATAGTTATTTCTGTAGCATGTATTTGGAATTTTCTAAAATTATTATATCTTGAAAACAATTTATAATGCTGAGAAGAATGAAGATTATATTTATTTTTTTATCATTTGGTCCTCTTTTGTTACGCGGTTTGCGTGTCTAAACTTGAGAATTCTCGTTCAGATGTATTGGATTCTTATGGAAGCGATATGAATCTCTAACATTTAATATATATATTAATTAATCGAAATTGATTTATTTAGTCCTATTACTTGGAGATAATAGCGAGTTAAGATTCTTTATTGTACTTGTCTGGTCTGCGTGTTGGTTGACTGTAAAAAGGCCTGCCGCAGTTTTTAAGTTTCTGGACTTCACCTGATCCGTATAATGTACTTATTTTGAAGTTATTAAAAGATAGAGTTATAGACATCAATAAGGTGGATACAGATTCATTAAGATTTTGCTGGGACTTGGTCGCGATTGTTGATATGCCCGTTCTGGTGTCTCGACCTTGTTGCGATTCGTCGTGTACCATATAGTTGTGTCGATCTGTACGTAGTGGTTTGTCTGCTCAGGGCAGTTAAACTTGTTACAGTGTGTTTTTTCTAAACGTGATGGTTGTCGGTTCTAGAAATGCATTCTTTTTGAGACTGATGTGAAGATGACTATTTCGTTAAGGGAGAAAGTATAATCGTTCTCACTTTTTAATTTTTGATGGTGGTCCACCCGAAGGGGCTCTCATTTTCAAAATATTAGGAAAGTAGCACGTCTCTTCTTTATTGAAGTCTATTGTAGCATTAAGAAGTTTGAAGAAAAATTTTCGAATTTTCCTTGATTTTCTATTTGTCTCCAATTTTGTTCCAGGTATTTGATTATTTTTTAAATAAAAAAACAATATAAGTCCGTAGACACAAGTTTTCACGTTAATGCTTAAATGAAAGCCACCATAATCAGGGCAGTGTGAAAGGATTGCGATTAAATTTTTTCTTCAAACTTCTAATGGCTATATTTGACTGGGTTCAGGATAAGAAGTAGGAAGTGCCTTCGTAATATTTTTGAGAGCTTCTCATCTTGTCTTAAAACTTAATTGATCTCCTCAATAAATTTATACAAGTCAGACTATACCATAAATTCCAAACAATCTGTCTATCCTTCCTTGTATGGCACGATTAGAGATGCTTTTGACCGGACAACCATCACGTTGATGTACCATAATTTAACTGCCCGAGTCTAGACTTGTAGTCCGGGGGAGCATATAATTGGTTTTTTGTAGCACGAACTGAAGTATTGTGTCGGACAGGGTCCTGGATCATTATATTCGCTACAGTCCCAGCTAAAATCTTTTGGAACAGTTTTCAATAAATACGTCTAGATGGCTTCTAGCTCTCGCATTAGCAATGTTGTGCTTAAAGTCACTTACACATGTATGATACTGGATTCGATTGTGTGTAAGTTCCGAGGAACACTTGTTAAATTTATTGTCGGTATTGGCCTTTTGCATTCTAAACATCGCAGACCAGGACATTTAACATGAGTAATTTAATCGATAATGATCTGTTTAGAGCTAAATATATCATCTGTGATTTAATTATTAGTTATGCTTAATTTTTAAGATCGGGTGCATTTCGCTTTTCATAGAAATTGGCAATTCCTCTGAAGCTGGTCTCAATGTTTTTTAGAGACGAAACGGCGTCGGAATGTAAATTTAATAGTTATATGCTTTCTCGTCGTCTTCCATGTTTATAATTTGTTTGTTCAAAAGATTATTTTAAGAAAAATTGAAAGAGTTGTACAGAAACAACTATTTAGAAACTTGGAAATAAAATCAAAACTTTATAATTGATTATATTAATTAGATAATCACTAATAATAATATAAGTAATAATAATTATAATCATAATAGATATAATAATAATGAATAATTAATATGAATAATAAATAATAATAATAATCAGTATGATACAACAATCAATCAAGTAATAATAATTAATAATAATATTAATTAAATAATAATAATAATTGAATCATGAATAATAATAATATAATAATATATATTAAAATAATAATATATAATGAAATAATAATAATCATAATAAATAATAATATAATGAATAATAATAAAATAAATAATAATAATAGATTAATTATTAGATAATAATAAGTATAATAATAGCTAGATAATAATTAATAATAATTAATAATATATTAAGAATAATAATCATAGCAAATATAACAATCATATAATGATATGAATGAATAAAAGATTGATAATTAAGAGTAATCAATAAGAATATTAGTGGATAATTTAGAGTTTATAATAATAATAATATTCAATAGATCAATTAATAAATATATATATTAATAATAATTAATAATACTATTTGTAATAATAATAATAATATCAATAATAATAGTAATAAATAATTAATAAGTAAAATAATAAGTATAATAATAATGATAATAATAATAGATAATAATATAAATAATATTTTATTAGTATGATATATATAATAATAATATGAATAACTAATAATAATTTATATAATTGAGTATATAGATATATAGATATAATTGATAATAATAAGTAATTAATAATAGATAATAATTAATAATACTATTTAATAGTTTATACTAAGTTAATTCTAAAGTTTGTAATAATAATTCATAATCAACGAAATTAATTTAATAATTGTATAATTATTTTCTATTATAATTTTATAGTTGCAGTCACACAAACCAAGGACAAATACTTGAAGCTTTGCATTTTGATGAAGGTAGCCCGAATGACTATGCATTAGCAATAATCTTCCTTGTGAAATTTCTCTGGTTATTAGTCCCTTCGATTTATCGACATTTTTATTTAGATTTATCTTTAATACAAGTTTACTATTGAAATTTATTATTAACTTAACTTTATTATTATTGACATTTATTATTAACTACGTCACAATGGTCCTAGAAGCTAACTACTGTGCAATGTCTACTGTGCCGATTGTTCGCCGCTATGCACCTAATGTAAGCTTTTTAATACTTTGACATATGTTAACAACATTCAGGATACAGGATTGTGATTAGACAACTTTTATTTTAAGCTTTAATGACTTTTATTTCAAAATTTAAGATTTCTTTATCTTGTATCACAAATTAGGTGCGGTGGTTAAGGCTTGATTAGGTCACACGATATAGATTCTTTTGGAGTCATGCGTGACTACGTGACTTATTTGGGGTAATTTTTTAGCGTGTGACTTCTGGTTGTTGAGTAAGACGTGTTGAATGCGCAAGTTCACAAGTTATTGTTTCTTATAGGATATATTGCCTATTTGGGGAAAAATATTGGTAGCGGATTATTATAGCGGTTCAGTTTATGGACATTACAACAATAGGGAACAGGTAATCTACAGTTTTTTATATGTGGAGCGCCAAACTATGCGGCCTACTTCCGTATGAGATGGGGCGGCTTCGGCACTTTCCAAATAGCTCTGGTGGGAAACTCGAATGTTGTTTCTTGGAAACAGTGACTACCGATTCAGAAAACAGTTATTTTGCGGCCACTTCCGAATGAATACTGGCTGGTGGCGAATTCTTGGCCATCTTCCGATTTCGATTATTAGGGTATTACAGAAATGAAGGCCTTGGGCGACGGTCACTACCGTCTTTAAATGGTGGACCTTATCCGTTACGGCCACTTCCGTCTGAATGAGGGCGAGTTTCGGCCACTTCCGTATAGCTCTGGGGAAACTCGATAAGTGATTGGGACGGTCACTACCGTTCAGTAATTTCGGCACTTCCGAATGATACGTGAGCTGCCGAATCGGCCACTTCCGTTTTTTCGACTAGGGAAGGCTGATGGCCTTCCCGAAATGTCACTACTCGTCTTACCTGTTCTACCACGCATGGCCACTTCCGTCTGAATGAGGGCGAGCTTCGGCCACTTCCGAATAGCTTTGGGAAAAATCGAAGTGAGTTTGGTAAACGGTCACTACCCTTTCAGAAGAGCAGTATTTCGGCCACTTCCGAATGATACTGCCGCGAATCGGCCACTTCCGGTGCTCGACAAGGGATAGATGAAGCTTATCGACGAAACATCGGCCAGCACAACCAAATCATCGACGGCAACTTCCGCTGAATGTCAGAGCGAGCTTTCGGCCTATTCCGTAATAGCTCTCTGTGGAACCCGATTAGGTTTGGATACGGTCACTAGCCTGTTTCCAGGTTAGAGGAAGGCTTCGGTGCTACATCCTGAATAGCACTGCCGCCAACTAAGTGAAGCCTAGTTACCTAAAGAAGGTTCAGCTTGAGAAACTATTGCTGTCTTAAGGTAAGTTTACTACAGTTACCATGGTGAGAGAGCCTAGAGATCTCTCCACTTGCTTTCTCAAATCCTCAAATCTCGTGCCTTAGTTATTCCTTGAAGAAGTTCGAATCATTAAATTATTAACTCTAAAGAATTATTTATCAAATAGTATTTACATAATCCAAATAATAAATTTTGAATTAAATAAGTCTAAAATTATTTCGATACTTCTTGAGAAATGAAGGGTAACTAATTATAAATAGAATCTTTTATGAAAACATCTCAAAGCTTCGTTACACGGGTAACTTAAATAATTAGACAGCTTCAATATTTCGACATAAGATGATAATATAATAGTTATCCTAAAAGACTAAATTTTAAGGGTAAATTCTATAATCTGTTCTTCTCAAAATGGAAGTTTGGAATGAAAATAAAATCTTACACTACCCTCTTTAAAAGATTCAACTTCTTTAGTAAAGAATAGATTATTCCACACTTATCTAAACTAATTCTAATATAAACAATAATATGTTAAGTTATGTAAATTATTTACACTTTGATAATATTAGAACTGCAATGAAATATTTATCAAACTTAAAACTATATTTAACAATATTTACAAGAATCTTTAATCAGGAACATATATATATAATAAAAAACAAAGAAAATTAAAGTTAAAGCAAAAAAACAAAAAATACTAAATTATTCAGAGATCCTTCGCAAAAGATTCTTAACCTCTCAGCCACTCCCGAGACCTAAATATTCTCAATTTCTTTAAGTGATTAGATAAATTCAATACCATGGATTTCTTTTCGTAAAAAACTATTCACATAAACCTTTGATCAGTTTAATCATATCACAGCATAATAATTACAAAAATAAGTAATCTTGCCCCGAAGTACATGCGTTGAGTTAAGCGCTTACTCATAATCCTAGTTCTATTTCAGCGGATGTTGTAATAGCGTTCTCTAGGAAATACTTAACTATTTGGGACTCACACGGCAAATATGGTTTGAAAAGACCCATGTCCAACGAAGGGCAAAAACCAAAGAAGGCAACTCATTATGGCTTCTCCTTTATAATTAATACCCTCTGTTGCAACAGAAAACTAACAATTCATCAGCTTTAAAACAATATCATACCAAAATCATTTTTCAAAACATCAATAACTTTCATCAAATCAATAATCACAAATACTTTAAATAACTTCAAAACTTAAGGAAACTAAATAGAGAGAAGCTTCAATACTTCAATTCTTAAATTCTAATTCTTTATGTTCTTAAGTATCACTAATATCTTAAAATTCCAAATCATAGAAAATCAAGCATTTTCTGCAATAATCTTTCCAATGATTGTCTTACTCCTTTCTCATAGCTTTCTTAACCTTCCTTTATGCAAACAATAAGTTAAAAGCTTTAATTCACAAAAATATTAGATTATCATCATAATAGCTACAAGTAAGGGCATAATTCATATTTTTAAATATTTTAAAGACTGCTACAGCAACTAATCCTCATTAATGAATTAAACAACAGTTTGCATACTTTTAAAAATTTCTCGGAATGTATTATATTAGAGAAACTTTAATCATCTTATAAAAATTACTTTACATTACAACATTAGCTTCTTAAGGGTATAAACAATACTATACAGAAAATTAAAGGGAAAGATACATTAAATGTTCATGATTAGGAGATAAATGATATTTATAGATTTAAATATTGCGTCGTTACTAATATCAATCGCTACATTTTGTCTTCTTATCATTAACAATAAAAATGTCTACTGCTTATTATTATTTGTCCCTTTTTATCAGACTCAAAAATTGATACAGATTAAAAAAAAGAAAAGTTATTTACAGGGTATTAATTATTTTTATCGTTCTTATGTGGTTAATTAACTATATCATTATTGTTATTGGGAATATTATCATTACTGTTATTATCGTTATCACTTATTTAAAAAACTTTAATTGTTCCAAGTAAAGGATTTAAGAAGGAAAAACGGTCTGCTGCATTATTCTTTACTATTGACATATTTCGTTTGTTATTATTCTTAATGTTAACACTGTCCATAAGTATTATCTCATATAATAGTCATCAACGTTGTAACAGATATTTTATATTAATACTCTCAACTATCTTCTTTTTATTAACATTACCATTTGTCTATAAATCGTTAATGCAAAATAATATGGTTATCATTAATATTTATTTATCCGTTATTATTCTCATCATCACTATAAAATATGATTATCAGCTCTGAATTAGCCATTTAATTTTGAGTTGATTGGGTTTTTGGGTGAACGATCGTATTATTAGGTTATCTGTTTACATTACATTGTATCATTTATGATATAATGCTTAAATTAATGTCATTATTCTCAATTAGTTAGCAATCCATAATGTAATGTAGTGCATGACTAGATGAAATATGAGCGTATGTTTATTGTTGTTGCACTAACTTTTCTTTTTATTTCTGTTTTTTCTTTTCTTTCCTTGAAAAGGCTCAGTCTCATTTAGAAAAACAGTTATCGTATTTCTTTTATGTGCATGGACGATTTTTAATTTTCTCAAATAGTTATAAACTAATGCTTTAAAAAGGATATCACTTTCATTAACATTATTAACAAGTTCATTATCATTATTATATTGAAGTGTTGTTAAGATTTTAATGACTATCATTAGCAATAATTTCCTTTAATATTTCTCTATTAAACTTCGATTTATCGAAATTTTTATTTAGATTTATCTTTAATACAAGTTTACTATTGAAATTTATTATTAACTTTACTTTTACTATTGACATTTATTATTAACTGCCTGTCACCTGTCTAGCAAAGCTAATACTGTGCAATTGTCTAGTGTGCGATTGTCTCGCCGCTATGCCACTAATGTAAGATTTAAAATTTTGACAAGACAATCTTCAGGTGACAGGATAAGAAAACTTTTATTTAGCAATGACTTTATTAAAATTATATTCTTTATTTAACACAAATTGGTAGCGTGGTTAACTTTTAGTCACACAATGATCTCGGAGTAGCGTGACATGTGACTTAGTTAGGAAAGTGAGCGTGGTGACTTCGGAGTAAGCGTATTGAATCCGCAGCACAATAGTCTCATAGATATACCTACGGGAAAAGAACTGGTATGAAAAAGGTCAGCTTATAGACATTCAAAAATAGGAACAGTAACTACAGTTTTTAAATGGGAGCCAAACTACGGCCACTTCCGTATTAATGGGGGCGAGCTTCGGCCACTTCCGAAAAGCTCTGGGGAAACTCGAAGTGAGTTTGGGAAACGGTGACTACCGTTTCAGAAAACAGTATTTTAGCCACTTCCGAATGATACTGCCGCCGAACTGGCCACTTCCGAATTCGACTAGGGAAAGACTGAAGGCCTTGACGACGGTCACTACCTGTCTTTAAATTCGACCCATCCGACGGCCACTTACGTCTGAATGAGGGCGAGCTTCGGCCACTTCCGAATAGCTCTGGGAAACGGTCACTACAGTTTCAGGAATCAGTATTTCGGCCACTTTCGAATGGTACAGCCGCCGAATCGGCCACCTCTGTTTTCGACTAGGGAAAGGCTGATGGCCTTGGCGAATGTCACTACCGTCTTTAAATGGGACCCATCCGACGGCCACTTCTGTCTGAATGAGGGCGAGCTTCCGAATAGCTTTGGGGAAATTCGAAGTGAGTTAGGTAAACGGTCACTACAGTTTCAGAAGAGCAGTATTTCGGCCACTTCCGAATGATACTGCCGCCGAATCGGCCACTTCCGTATTCGACTAGGGAAAAGCTGAAGGCCTTAACTACCGTCTTTAAATGAGACCCATCCGACAGTAACTTCCGTCTGAATGAGGGCGAGCTTCGACCACTTCCGAATAGCTCTGGGGAAACCCGAAGGTTTGGGGAAATCGGTCACTAACCGTTCAAGAACAGTGCTTTCGGCCACACCGAATAGCACTTCCGCAACTAAGTGAAGGCCCTTAGATAGTAAAGAAAGGTTCGGCTGAGAAGCTATTGCTTCTCTAAGGTAGTTTAACTACGGTTGCCTTATGAGAGAGCCTAGAGATCTACTCCAGTCGCTTTCTCAAATCCTCAAATCTAGTGCCTTAATTATTCCTTGAAGAAGTTCGAATAATTAAATTATTAACTCTAAAGAATTATTTATTAAATAGTATTTACATAATCCAAAGTAATAAATTTTAATGAAATAAGTCTAATTTATTCGTACTTCTTGAGAAATAAAGGGTAACTAATTTACTTTTAATATATATCAGATAATTGCATTTATGTACAAACTCTAAAAACGATTTATAAAACCTTAATTATTACTCTTATTATAATATTATTCTTATTGAACGATTGGAAAAGACTAATTACTACATTGATTATCTTAAATTAATTATTGTGATCCACATAATTTCCTCAGAATATCTTTTTATGAGAAGAAAATTAAAACGAAATTAAGTAACGGCATGTATTCCGCATCCTTTAAAACGCAAAGAAAACTTAAAAGTATTACAATCTAAATATCGGCCTAATAATAATTAATTAACTTTCAAACACTTATAAATACTTAATATTATTTATTATTAAATATATAAATATATTTTAGTAATTAAGAGGGTTTAATGCTATATTAAATGATGTCTAAAATTATTACACCCTTTTGATGCCCGAGTGAAGTGATTTTCCTTATAACATAAATAAAATAATTTGGTTTTTCAATTTTCATTAATTCTTCTAATAACAAGTGCGTTTTTGATTTTTTTTATTTTTTTTTGATGCCCTATGCCATCAAAAATAGGGGTGATGCCATACGGCATCTCACAGAGTTAAGATCGTCGTAACAAATAAACTGCAATTCCTTTTATTCAAATTTAAGACTTTTAGTAATTGAATATATATATGATAATATATATATTATATATATTATAATATATAATATAAGACTATATAATATATTATAGTATATATATATTTTGATTATTTTAATAATATGATTTTTATTTACTCTTGTTTATATTAGTATTGAATTTTTTCCGTTTAGCATATCGATGTGGACTGGAGTAGACCATAAGCGATGGAGGGCTTTCAAAGCGAGGTGTGGTCCATTCCCCATATTCTTCAAATTATTTTTACCTGTGAAATAGAGTACAGTATATACAGAAAGGAACTCCTTTCTTTGGTTAAAACAACTAAGAGGTTTAGTACCATACCGTATACAAGTTTTTTTATTGTTCTATTATTTTTCTTATACAGTTGTTTCTTTCTTGACCACAATTTGTAAGTCGGTTTTTCAGACTTTCAAGGGGCGGAGACTAGCAAGTGCACGTTTCTCTTGGTTTCGAAATTTTGTGGGGAATTTGATTTAGTTTTTTCCTCTTGGTTATTAGTTCCGGACACTATCTGTAGCCTCCGGATGATGTGTTCGCCCTTAAAGTGCATACTTGATAGAGCTTACCCTATGTGAAGATACACGGCGGGATAACAGCCAGGCGTTTAATACTCTCAATTTGTCTCAGGCAGGTGTAAAATAAATAAATAGATTAATAATTACAATGCGTTTTCTTTGATTTAGAATTAAATCAGATTATGGTTAAAATTCAATTGTTTTTTGTTTTTTCGGAGCTTATAGTATCGACGCCCCCATGTAATTATTGGATTACTCATTGGTGGCACGGACAGGTGCAATTTCATACTATTTATTTTCTTTAGCGTCCCATCGTACGGTATTTACCTATTGATCCACACCCTCGTGGATTTATTGATTGAAACGAACATTTACAGAACTTTAGGTTGTCCAGTTTTCCTTCCTTTTGCCTTTTGCTGATGGCTTTGTGTTGTGCTTCTGTTCGACATTCAGTTATTTCGTAGTTCCTCTAGCTTTTTTATCTGTAGCTTTTAGCTTCCTGTGCTGCCTTCAAAATTTAGTGTTCGATTATGGTTCTAGCATTGTCGACAGAACATAGTCATTTGTCCTTCTTTCCTCAAAGCAAGTTTTTTGTAGTCTAAAGGGTAGTTTTGGCGAGACCAATCTGTTGCTATTATAATGATCCGTGTAGGTCAATGGATGTAGGTAATATCCATTTTGTTTATGTTCATAGTGTAACATATGCTGAGGATAGATATTCTAACTTTAGATGTTTCCACTCTGACGTGGATTGTTACCGTACTGGATCAGCGCCCGTGCTAATAAATTCTTGAGGAACAGAGATGGTTATTGTGTCCTAACTCATCTTCTTGCGATTGCGTTTGTCGGGTTTCATTTGCTCGTATTCACATGCGTACGGTAGTTGTAACCTAACGTTTGTCTAACTTTAGCTTCCTGTTTGTCCATTCGGAAATTCAGGTTTGGTCTGAGTTTGTAGTTCTACATTGCGAATCAGGCCATAGGTATTCCTTCGTATTTCCTCCAACAGTTCAGTTTTATTTCAAAGGTTCAGGGTTAAGGTTGCGTAACCAGATTTTTGTCAGTAGTTAATAGCTGTTATATGTTCTTAGTGTTGAAGAAATATCCTTTGTTTAGTTCTAAGACATATCTGAGGATATATTATAGTTTATG
>JABUQX010087668.1:0-27341 GCA_015478945.1 Trachelipus rathkii
TATTGTACTTCGTTCAGTTGGTTGGGTGTTTAACCGTTTTCGCATTTATCGTGAAGGCAGCACCGTTTTTCGTGCGCCATAATCACACATCTAACCTACTTTGGTTGGTTTGGTAAAAGAAAGAAGAAAAAAGAAGGAAAAAATTCTTTTTAAAAGATACTAATATCGTTTCATTTAGGTTTCGTTAATATCAGTCAGTCTTTCTTCCTCTTCTACATCTCTTCACTCCTTCTTCTTCTTCCCCTTTTTCCTCTTTTCTCTTCTTTTTCTTTTTCTTATTTCAGACTTTTTTTTCTTTTTTTCTTATCGAATTTTATTCTATTTTCTTCTTTTTCCTTTAATTTCTTTTCTTCTTTATTATATTTCTTTTTTTCTGCCTTTTTATCTTCTTTTATCTTTTACACGCTCTTCTTCTTTTTTCTTGGTTTCCTCCTCTCTCTCTCTCTCTCTCTCTCTCTCTCTCTCTCTCTCTCTCTCTCTCTCTCTCTCTCTCTATATATATATATATCTCCCTCTCTCCTCTCTCTTTCTCTCTCTCTCTCTCTCTCTGTATATATATATATATATATATATATATATATATATATATATATATATATATATATATATATATATATATATATATATATATATATATATATATATATATATATAAAGTGGTAAATAACTTAATTAAATCTAGGGTATTAGGAAATTCCTCAAGATCAACAAACTCTTTCCGTCTTTCTCTCAAACTCTTCCTGGTTCCCCCCCCCCTTCTATCTACCTCTCTCCCCCCTCTTCATACCTCCCTCTTAATAAATTTTCTATCCCCCCCTCCCCCAGTGCCATTAAGGCCCTCCCCCTTCCCTTTGGACCTTTCTTAAGAATGCCGAGTATTGCAGAAGTTCCCCCAGGTATTAATTAAAGGCTTGATTAAAATGAGATATTTGAAGGGGGGTTAAGGGGTTTATTCTCCCCATTTCTTCCAAACGTTTAGGAGTTTGGGTGGGGGATAGGAGTGGGGGGTTCATTCCCCCGGTTCATAAAATTGAGGACGACAAGGTTGGGAGGATTTAGGAAGCCATCTGGAAATAAATATGAAAAATATTAAACAAAAATGTGAAATGAAATTATTATTATTATTATTATTATTATTATTATTATTATTATTATTATTATTATTATTATTATTATTATTATTATTATTATTATTATTATTATTATTATTATTATTAGTATTATTAGTAGTAGTAGTAGTAGTAGTAGTAGTAGTAGTAGTAGTAGTAGTAGTAGTAGTAGTAGTAGTAGTAGTAGTAGTAGTACTTGAGTGTAAGAAAGTTGCTCAATTTGTAGATAATACCAAAGTGGCTATCGCAGCTAGGAAAAATTCGTGGATGTATAAAGATTCAAAATGAACTTAAGTAACTTCTTGGTCAGGCAGATAAATGGCAAATGAATTTTAAAAGTAAAAAGTATAAGGTTCTTCACATAGGTTACTCATATGAAAGATTTAACTACGATATGAATGTGGATTGGCTTGAATCTGATTTGGGTGTGATTATAAGCTGTAATCTGAAAGTGGCTAATCAGTGTTTGGAAGCAAGGAATAAAGCTAATAAGATGCTAGGTATAATAAATGGCAATGTTGTTTACAGGAGCAAAAGGAAGCTATAATAAATTCTTGCATAATGGCTATGTTAGGCCAGTATTAGAATATTATTCTGTTTGGACCCCTTATTTAAGAGAAAGGATATAGTTTGCTGGGTAGAGTACAACGTAGAGTAACAAGGATGATTTCTGGGTTTGAGGGTAAGAAATCTATGAGGATTATGAAAGAGTTTTGGAATATTTTTTGTAAAAGATGTTTTCTTAGAGGGGGCATGATACAAGTCTACAGAATATTTACATCCCTCGATAATACTGAGACCAATAAGTTCTTTATAGACCACCGACGGGAGACGACACGTCAAGAAAGTCAGGAGAAGGCATGCCATCCTGATGTAAGAAAGCACTCATTCTGTAATTGGGCTGTTAATTGTTATGGTTTGCCACAGGAGGTTGTTGGTATGACTCACATACAACATTTAAAATTGTGGATAGGCCCATATATGGATGGTTTTGGGCATCATATGGTGTATTTGTCTTAGCCAATTTGGTGGGTATTCATTTAGTTATTTATATAGTTAGGCGGGAGTAACTATGACTCTCTTGTGTGGTGTGTATTGGCTGCTTTCTTAAGCTCCTTTCACATAGCGCAAGTGATCGTTGATTACTGACTGGAGGCCTTCACAGTGGCACCACCGGAAACTGTGTCTGCTTGAGCGGGTCTGGGGTGGCGGGATCCTCCCTTCGGCCGTGGTTCGCCCTTTTGGGCGACTCTACGGCTGTTAAGGGCTTTCCCTCTTGGAAGGTTTCTCTTTATTGGAGTGACTTGTCTGTTTCGTGCTCGACCAAGTGGTCACTGAGCTTCCCGGCTACCACCTACCTTTTTGGGGATTCTAGCCCCCTGGTTTCTATCCACTCCCTCCGGTAATCTCCCCGTATGGTAATGTCGTGGGATTGGTAGACATGGAGCAGCTGGCTCGCGAGTGCTGTCCTGTCTGCCGGTTGGTGTTACGGACCTACGGAGGGATGCGTGTCCACTTCCAGCGGGCGCATCGCGAAGAATACGATCGGGCTGTCCTGCAGGAGGCAGGGCAGACGTACATGACGTGGTCAGACGAGGAAATCACCCTCATGGCGAGGGAGGAGGTCCGGCTGATGGGGTTGAACGTGCGGTTCATGAACCAAGCTCTCTTCGCCGATTCAATCAGAGGTAAAAGGAAGTCAGTTGTCTACAAAGACACCGTAGCTCGTCTGAGACGTGAACAGGCCGCTGTGCCTCTTAACAATGGGGCGCAGGCACCTCCGGAGATGGCGGAGGCCCCGATTGTAGACATTGTAGTTCCGTTTGCTGACGCTGTCCGGGTTGGGGAAGAGGTCTTGGTGGACCTTCTATCCTCCGAACCATCTAGTTGAAGTGGTTGAGATTTGACTGGGGGGATGATGCTGAGGTTCGGTTGTTGCGTGAAGGCGGGGTCCTCCTTCGTTCTCGGGGAGGATCTCCTGACTTTACTGCTTCCTCGTCAGGTTTTCAGCAAATTCCTCGACTTGGAGGGACCGAGTCGCCCGTATGTGGGCCGAGGTTAATCCCTGCTAGAATGTTTCTGGTCTCCTAGAGCCCAAAAGCGGAAAATACTGAGCTCAAATCCCTGAATTACCGTGATAGGAAGAGCGCTAAAAGATTTGTCACGGGCATGTCATGTGGCTTCTTACTGCCTCTTTATTTCTTCATGATGTAGTAGTAGTAGTAGTAGTAGTAGTAGTAGTAGTAGTAGTAGTGAAGTAGTAGTAGTAGTAGTAGTGTAGTGAGTATCATATGTACAAAAAGAACCTCTATATTTTTGTCATGCAGCAATATAAATGGAAGGTCGGTGGCAATCCGGAAACTTTACAAATTCTCATTTATGTATATGTTTATTCACTGACATGTCTTAAGAACATTTCGAGATTGGCTTTCCATTGAAAGGTATTTAACTTTTATGAAGGTTTTTAAACAGAAAATTTGACTCATATTTAAATTAAAAAATTTTTAGTCTTCCACCAACCGCGTCAGACCCTTCTCAACCTGCGTCTATTTGGTGATTATTATTATTCATTATTATTATTATTATTATTATTATTATTATTATTATTATTATTATTATTATTATTATTATTATTATTATTATTATTATTATTATTATTATTATTATTATTATTATTATTATTATTATTTTATTATTATTATTATTATTATTATTATTATTATTATTAGTAGTAGTAGTAGTAGTAGTAGTAGTAGTAGTAGTAGTAGTAGTAGTAGTGGTGGTGGTAGTAGTGGTAGTGGTGGGGTAGTGGTAGTGGTGGTGAAATCGAAATATTATTATAGAAAGAAGTTCAGTTCAGAGTGATAACTTTGGAAGGGAATTGCAGAGATCAAACAAATATTTTTCATAACGGCAAATAGGTGTTGAAATCAGATAAAACAGGAAATGAAAATTGCTCCTACAGAAGAAGGCTCCTGCAGATGCTCCTTCACTCTCTCATAAACTGCTTTCAGATTTCTAAAAACCAAATTCTATTTCTTGTTATTGAACTTGATTTGAATTACCAATACACACACAATATATATATATGTATATATATATATATATATATATATATATATATATATATATATATATATATATATATATGTATACTGTATACACTAACTTCTATATAACTCTTCTTCATATATGCTATGTATACATATATATATTTCTTATCGATGGCGGCTCGTGGTGCAAAAGTTCTTGAGTAGACAAAAATCAATATATATATATATATATATATATAACAACATACTCATATAGCAACAACCTTATGTAACCATGTGCTGCTACTTCTTCTTTATATATAACTATAATATATATATATATATATATATATGTATGTATATATATATATATAATACCTGTAGCATATATATATATATATATATATAACTTATATATATCTCTCTCTCTCTCTATATATATATGAAAATTCATATTTTTTGTACTCTTTGTTATAAACAAAGATCAATTTTCTTTCTTTTGGGATTTTATTTTAAATGACGCTACTAGAATCATTTGGCATGTACAGGGGTTGCCTAGCTTTAAGGAAAACGGAATTATATTTTTGACTCTGAGAAGTAATAGATGCCACTGATCATATATTAAAAAGGGAAATCGAGTTGAAATTTAAGTCGGCGGCTTAACAGCGAGCCTTCGAACGAAATCAACCTTAGCATATATATATATATATATATATATATATATATATATATATATATATATATATATATATACTCACTCATATATATATATATAAATACATATATATATATATAACAACTATATAAGAGATATATATATGCTGACTTCTAATATTTTTGGGGTTCACTAAGACAAGTAGGCATTGCCTACTCTGCCTACCCTCAAAAACCGCCACTGATAATAATAACCTTATTATATATATATATATATATATATATATATATATATATATATATATATATATCCCTCTCTATTTGTTTTCAATATC
This sequence comes from Trachelipus rathkii, assembly GCA_015478945.1. Classification (NCBI taxonomy): domain Eukaryota; kingdom Metazoa; phylum Arthropoda; class Malacostraca; order Isopoda; family Trachelipodidae; genus Trachelipus; species Trachelipus rathkii. The sequence goes on from JABUQX010087668.1 coordinate 5,131, forward strand.
TTTATATATATATATATGTTAATATATATTGCTGATTGTTTGTATAGAGCAGCGTTTCCCAACCGGGGGTCCACATGGACACCCATGGATCCACAGAAGATTTGAGGGGTCCACAAAAAAGATGTTATTTCGGGGGTCCATAAAAAGAGCTAAGAATTTATGATAAATTATTATCAATAAAAATAAAGTATTTTTATTCATTTTATTCATTCGGGTTTTAGGCCTTTCTTATTCACTATTCATATATATATATATATCTATATATATATATATATATATATGCTATATATATATATATATATATATATATATATATATATATATATATATATATATATATATATATATATATATATATATATATAAAAATTATGTAAAAAAGTGCTTATAAAAAAACAATAAAAAAAGAATAAGAGAAGCTAACATCGTAGAAAATAAGGATCCTATTTAATAGCATTAGGAATAAATTTATATAAGTTGTTTGAAATAGCATTTTTTTTAATTATTAGTATTATTATTTTTACTAATAGTTAAAAAATATATACGCAACAGTGGCGCACTGTGAGACCTGCCTAGCTAGCTATAATAATGATAAATTGCTTAAAACTAAAAAAAAGTATATAGTACCCGCAGGCCAATATGACTTAAAGAATTTGGTTCGTATAGAGGCTGTAGTCTCTCTCTCTCTCTCTCTCTCTCTCTCTCTCTCTCTCTCTCTCTCTCTCTCTCTCTCTCTCTCTCTCTCTCTCTCTCTCTCTCTCTCTCTCTCTCTTTCTCTCTCTCTCTCTCCTCTCTGTTTTTCCCCGTTTTGGCTATTTTCGTTTTATGCTTTCAAACAACTTTTGTCTTTAACGACATCTAAATTTTATGCCTTCATTCAATTTTCGCCTTTACCGACATTCGATTTTTATATGCGCAAGCAATTCTTTACTTTATCGTCTCAAGAGTTTTGTGTCTTTCCTCGCAGATCCATTTTCTGTTGCTTATATCTTTGCCTATGTACTCGAGAAGTCTGAATAGTTTTCGGTTAGCATTTTAGTATATAGGCAAGGTGTCTTTTCCGTTTTCTTCACTCTACGCTCAGACCTTCAACCGTGTCAGTTGTGTCAATCATGATCTGTTCCTATTTTACTATATTTTATGTTTACTATTTGAATTTTTGTTCTTGGGAAAACATGACTTCTTAGAATAGATTCATACAAATTAAAAAAATACATGGAAAATTTTTGTTTCTGTATTTCTAAAACAATATTTATTTAAATATAAAGTATTTTATATGTCTTAATTTCAATGTAAAAATTCCATTAACACAGTGTGCAAAATTTTTATATAGTATTACTTTTGTTAGAATAGTTTTAATTTTTAAGTATAAAAATGGTAAAAAATTTTAAGTATTAAAAACATTATTATTTATATAAATGTATTATTCATATTATTATTTTTGTTTGTTATTTTATTATCAATTATTATTATATTGCTATTTTAAAAATAGGTTGGATAGGTATATGGAAGAAGGCATTAGAGTTTCGATTTATGAATAAAAAGTGAAAATGTCATCTTTCCTTTGACTTCCTACGAGGCTCAGCGTCTTCAGAATGGGGTTCACAGTATAAAGTTAGGACTCAGAGGGTCCACCCGCAGAAGCACTTCAACATTTTCGAGTCTGTTTTCGCCTCCCGATGCCAAAAAACATGCCATCAATTGATCAGTCTTTTGCGTTCTTTGCTACAGGTAGTGATGTACCCCAGTCTGATGTAGATCAGAGTATTGTAGACTTGTTCGTAGATAACATGCTACCACTCCATGCTGTAGTCTTCAACTTTCAAGAGGCTAATCCAAATATTAATGCCCAGCAAGAGATCTACCTCGAGGAGTACATTTGGAAGACGAATCGTTAACTCTCATTCTGACTTGATGCAGTACCTGATTAGGTAATTGACAATTTATATACCTCTGTTTTTTAATTAATGAATATTTTTGTTAAAACATAAGGTCTATCTTTATAAATTAAAATTTAATACCAAAGGTTTCAAACTTCAGAGTTCTCGACAAAGTTAGGTATGTAGCAACCACAGCTGACTGCTGGTCTGACCACAATAAAGGCTACTTGTGCATGACTGAACACTGGTTGGATCCCTCCACAAGAGAGCGGCAACACCCAGTACTCGCGTGCATCAGGCTGACAGGACATCACACCTATGAAGTGCTTGCACAGGCCATGATAAACGTTCACTACGAATTCCATATTGAGAGTAAAGTTACCAGGTTAGATAGTTGAAATTATATCAATATCAGGAATTTATAAAATAAGTGCTTTTTTAATACTTTAAAATCAGATACACTATTACTATTTTATAAAGAACTTAGAATGTCTATATTTCAGGACTACTACAGAGAGTGGAAGCAACTTTGTAAAGGATTTTGTCCACTTTGGAACAGAGCCTGACACTACCAGCCCTTCGAGAGACTCGGGATGTGGAGGACGTCAATTCTCAGGATGCTGCTGTGACTGCCCTCTTTACAGAATTGGTGGACGAACAAGAGTCGGAGTTTGTCTCTATAACAGATTCTTTGGTTGTGACTGTATCTGAGTCTGGCACCATTGTTGATAACCCTGTTCATCTCCCAGCCCAAAGAGGTGTGCTGCCCACACTTTCAATCTAGTGGCCATCAAGGATTCAGATGCTGCACTGCAAAATGCAATATTCAGGGGTACCCTATAGGGCTACCATGGCTAAACAACGTACCCTCTGGAATCTGCAAGATTGCAGCAATGTTGCAACAGACATCATATATGATGAGATGAAGAGAAATCTGGTTGTTCCCAACGCAACAAAATGGAATTCCACGTATGAATGTAGTGGTTCTCAGCACAATCCTAGAGACAAAAAGACATGCTCTCCACAGAGTCATGACCCAGTTAAAGGTAAAGATCTTTAATAATCAGGATATCGACATTATGAAGGAGAATACCAAAGCAATAAATTGCTAATGATACCAAGTTATGAGATTGCTACTAAAAGTTTGTTTATCAATATTTTTTATACTTAATGTTCATTATAATTTTTTTAAAATTTACATCTTCATTGTTTAATTTCCAGGTAATGTCACTTGTGGCTATTGCGCTAGACAAAATCCAAGGGAAGAGCCAAGCTTATCTTGGAACTTTACTCCCAACAATTTCTGCGACGGTTTTCATTCTCAAAGATTTACAGTCAACTGACCTCGTTTACTGCAGCCCCCTTGGTCGAGGCACTTTTGGTAGGCATTGAAAAAAGATTTGTACCACTCTTGGAGGATAAGAAAATGTCAGTTGCGGCCGCCTTTCACCCCAGATTTCGCCTCATCTGGTTGGAAAATTATGATAGCTACAAGGTAGCAAAGATGAGAAAAAGTATGGAAAATAAAGTTGAGGAGGCTCATAGGCAACATTTTGACAAAGCTGAGGTGGGAAGAAACAGAGAAGACAGCAATAACGATGAAGCGGAATATGACTTTTTTCATGCTGTTACGCAGAGACAAAAGAGTAACAGAAGCCAAAGGTCACTCAAGGGAAAGGTCCAAGACTTGGTTAAGACCTGGCTAGAGACCATCTCCAAGGACACTAAGCGATGCTGCCATCTTGGGTGAACAGATATTTGCGGACTTGTTTATAGAGTAAAGCACAGCCATTCCCTCCAGCGCTGCAGTGGAACGTTAGTTTTCTATGGGCAGTGATATCTTGAGCCAAGAGATCATTCATGTCTCATGAAAATTATAACTTACTAATGTTAATGAGGGACAATATGCATCACAGGATAAAAATGAAAAATTTTAATGAGGAATAATTAAATTACATATTTGCCTATATATATATTTATATAGGAAGAATATATAAGAACATATATATATATGTGTATATGAAGTGGAAAAGAGAAAGTCGAATCATTAGGCATTGGAATACATACCATATGAAAAATGGGAGGTATTTCCATCGCAGTGAGTATATATATATATATATATATATATATATATATATATATATATATATATATATAAAAAAAAAATAATATAAATAAATATATATATAAATATATATATATATATATATATATATATATATATATATATATATATATATATATATATATATATATATATATATTATTTATATATTTATATATATATATATATATATATATATATATATATATATATATATATATATATATATATATATATATATATATATATATATATATATATATAGTAGGTAACAGCTAATGATTAACGTTAATAGTCCGTTATTTGTTTTCGAAATTAACGAATAAACGATTAACGTTGCTAACATTTTCGTTAACGGGATTAACGATTAACGACACATGAATTTTTTGATTAACTGTGCCCAGCTATATGTTAAGGAGAGCATATATGATATAGTATATAGTATGAGCAGCGAGAGAAAGAAAGAGCAGCAAGAAGAGTAGTATATATATATATATATATATATATATATTTATATATATATATATATATAAAATATATAAGATATAGATATATATATATATATATATATATATATATATATATATATATATATATATATATATATATATATATATATATATATATATATATATATATATATATATATATATATATATATATATATATATATATATATATATATATATATATATATATATATATATATATATATATATATATATATATATATTTATATATATTTATTTTTATGCAGAAATAAATTTCATCTTCTTTTTCAATACGTAAAATTATTATAAAATTTTTAACTACTAAAGTTAAATAGTGAAGCTTATTAATTATTGTAACCTTGAATTGAATCATGAACCCAAATATGATAAATGTGTATTAGAAATTTCTTGTGGTGACCCTGGATTGAATCATGCACCCGAAAATAATGTGTTTATTAGAAATATATTGTGATTACCCTAGATTGAATCATGCACCCAAACTTAAAAAAATGTGTAATAAAAATTTATTGTGGTGATATTGAATTGAATCATGCACCCAAACTTAATAAATGTGTATTGGATATTAATTGGGGTGACCGGAAACCGTGGATTGAAACATGCGCCAAAATGAATCATGAACCCAAACTGCTCATATTTTGCTGTGAAGGTCTCTATAATTTAACGTCTAATACGTTATTATTTCATTAGTGTAGCATGTGGAAAATATAATCATATGGAAACGTCAAAAAAATAATATAAATTAAGGAACAAACTAATTTTAAAATGAAATTAATGTATGTGTAGCATTTCCATTATTCGTGAGGTAAAAACACCTAAAACAACTTTTAGTTTTTAAAACATATATAATTCAATTTTCCCTCGGTAATAGTAATTAATTAAATTTAATTTTAGAATAAATACCTTGCCCAGAATTAAATATATCATCAGTCAAATTAGGAAAACATCCTAATAAAAGAGACAAAAACTTCTCCATCATTACGTCAGAGATGAAGTCATTGTATGAAGCTAAAAGACCCTATTTAAGAAACTCGGAAGTGAAACAGAAAGAAGAGGACAATGTGGATGAATTCTTTCTGGAAAATAATTTGGTGGTGTCGACATCCATTTAATCCCCATAAAGTAATTATTTATCAATTTTTTACAGTGATCTGCAATTTGCTCTAAATACTAGTTGTGAATGATCAATTATTATTATTATTATTATATTATTATTATTATTATTGATTATTATTTATTATTATTATTATTATTATATATTATTATTATATTATATTATTATTATATTTATTATATTATTATATTATTAATTATTATTATTATATGCAAGAATCTCATTCTGAGCTCGAAACATTCCGAAGAATCGTTTTTTGCCGCACTCCGACTCGACTCGGCTCCGACTCGGCTCCGGCTCCGACTCCGCCTCCAAACTCCGGCTCAACTCGACTCCGACTCCGTACGAATGAATTCCGATTCTCGAAGCAGAATCGTTTATGATTCGAAATCATCCTGCACAGGAATCCGATTTTAGCTCTCTCCGGCTCAGCCATGCTTCTCCATATATCTACATGGTTAGAGTTATTCATATAGGCCGTTAAAATTTGCGAGTCTGTTAGAGGGTGAGTAACCCGTCGTAGACGAAGTTACGTCCGTGGGTCCGCCGTAGCGGGTCCCACCCCCTAAAAAATCGACATGTTCGCACAAATCTGAAATTAGTGAATATGGTAACATGATAAGTATGTTAACACATATTAGAGTGACATCGGCCACTGGTGCTGCGAGCCATGCGGTACCGTGTTAAAAACATTCGTATAACAACAATATTGGCGTGTTTATATTATCAAACCCGTAAATCTCGAATATAATGTTATAAATCCGTAAACAGGGTATAGACCCCCCACGAGGGGGATTCGACTAAAAAAGCCACAGAGCTGCAAAAAGCCGAACGAGAAGAAAAGGACGAAGGGCTGGAATAAGCAGGAAGAATGGGAAAGCGAAGTCTGACTCAGAGCGTGTAGCGAGTTGACAGCTACACGTGCTGCGCCTTGCGCCTCCAATCGTTATTAAATATTTGTAATGATACAATATAGGGTTCAATATTTTATTAACCCATAGCACGAATATGATGCGTTCAAGTCGTAAATGGTCTGGAACCTCTCCGTGTAGGCATCCCCCCTAAAAGAACAGAAGCATAGAAGTGGGCAAGGAGGGCGGATTCGAGACTGAGAAGAAAGAGTTGGTAAGGAGTCTAATAAGAAGAACAGAGTTACATATCACCGTATGCGCGTTGCTGGCCCGCTGCAATGCTGAATTAATAAGATCGTCTAATTCCCATATTAGTAATCAAAATATATGTTTATAAGCGACGTAGAACTCGAATATGATGGTTGAAGTTCGCTAAATAAATAAATAAATAAATAAATTAAATAAATAAATAAATCAAAATAAATGTAGCATGATAAACAAATTAAATGAAAAAATAAAAAAATAAATAAACAAATAATAAATAAATAAAAAATAAATAAAAAGCTACATAAATAAAAAAAATAAAATAAAAAATTAAACAATTTAGGAAAAAAATTAAAATAAACAAAATTAAAAAAAATTAAACATTTTTTTATCTTTTTAATGTTTATAACTCAAAAATTTACGTTTTTTAAAAATAAAACCACCTTCCCAACCCCACCCTAGACCTCCCCCGACCTCAGCATTCCCAGCCTCCCTAGCCTCCCTAGCCTCCCAGCCTCCCCAGCCTCCCCATCCTCCTCTACCCTCCCTAACCTCACCATCCTCCTCCACCCTATGATCTAGACCCAAAAAAAATGATCTATTGATCTATGTAATTCAAATCATTTTGTCTATAACATAACACAAAACTTTTACTTATTTTTGTTTTATATGCTTTAAACAGTTTTCGTTTTTACTAAAATTTTATGCTTTTCATGTTTATAACGTAAAAAAATTTGTATTACATACCCTAAAGCTGTAAATCAGTAAATCAGTAAATCAAACCATCCACCCCACCCCCCTCCCTACCCCAACCCTGATCTACTGATCTAATAATCTATTGATCTATTGATCTACTGATCTATTGAATCTAATGCATTCAAGTCATATTCGAGTATCATTAGATAAACATAACATAAAAAATAAGCTTTGAATTGACCATGATGGGGGAAAAAAAACCTCAATATATATATAGATTATATGCTAATGTAACAAAGTTTTCACAGCAATAAAGCTAACACAGCATAACCTGAATTAAGAATATAATGTACAACACAAACCTAACATACCTTAGGCAGAATAAACTATCAACATACAACAGTCCATACTATAGACAATAGTAGTAACACTACTCCACTTTTTCAAACAGATCTATAACATATCATTGATATTTTGACATTAACATAGTAGCCATTTTAACCAAAAAAATTACATAATCCTAACCTAATCTCATACTGGCTAATAATATATGCCTCGCAACAAAAGCTACATTAACAAAGGCGTTCTCATTCTTAACATCAGTGAATTAAGCAGTATCGCCAACAAAGTACCCTATTCATACTTTCAAACATATCTCGTAACATATTCATTATATTTTACATTAACATATAACATTTAACAAAAATTTGTCATAACCTATCTAATTATCATATGATCAACAGAAGCATAGCTAACATAACCAAGTTACATTAATAAGATAACAACATACCTGAACAAAAATAAGTACAACGAACAAACCTACATACCTTAGCACGAATAAAACCACTAACATTAACAAATTCCAAACTTATTAGTAAAGTGACCTAATACACTGTTAAATTACGTCGCTCCTGTATAGGTCTTTACATACAAATAGATACATACAGTGTCAATTCCGGCAAGCAGCATATCAAGAACCATTGTAACAACATCCTTTCGATTTAAGCCTTCCGTATTAAGAAGAGTTTCCATTAAAGTAATTTCAGAAACATCTTTAGAAGCATTTATGTTCAAAAGACCTTTTTCAGTCTCACTGATAATTTCGTCAGCAAACCTTTTCAAAAGGTGTGAAAAATCTCTCTAACATATCACCCCCCCCCAAAACTGTAGATTATTGCTTCAAAAATTAACATTTATACAAAAATTATCATTTTACCACCTAACATCATACTGACCAACGATTATAAGCTAAGTTACAAAGTCTTCACATCAATAAAGCTAACATATCATAACTGAATTCAATATAATCGTACAACCGACAAATCCCTAACATTATCTTCAACACGAATAAACAGCTAACATTAACAAACTCCCAAGCTTAACAACAGTAAAAACTAACATTGCACCAAAACATACCCTATTCACACTTTTTCAAACATATCTCTAACATATTCCTGTTAAATTTAATATCTTAACCTTTAACAAAAAAAAATTCATACCTTACCTAAGCAATCACGTTATCAACGAATATATGCTAAACGTAACAAAGTTTTCACATCAATAAGCTAACATATCTTACCTAATTAAGAATATAATGCTACAACGACAGAAACCAACAACACTTAAGCACCAATAAACACTAACATTAACAAGAGTCAATAACTTAACACACCTAAAGTAACTACAAGACATACAAACTCCCCTTGTTCACACCTTTTCTTGTTGGGGAGGTTTAAAAAATCTTTTATTTATTTTAATTTATTTCGTTAAAACTTTTTGTTTTAAAAACTGTTATTATTTTTAATTTTTATTTTCTTTAAAACTTTTGTTTAAAAACTTTTTATTTATTCTATTTATTTCTTAAAACTTTGTTACTAAAAATAATCTTTTTTGATTTAATAACGCTAAAACAATTTACATTCTTATTATATACAAGATGTTGAACAGAAATCATAATCAAACCACATACCCGCCCCCCAACCCATCCTTGATCTATAGAGCCTATGATTTAATGATCTATTAAAATCTTCATCTATTAGAAACAGCTAACTAACAATTTATCCTCGATAGAGTGTAAACTAGCAGCATAACATACTTAAATACACCAAACGCCCGAAATAAACAGCCACACTAACATCTTAAACAACCGAGTTAAAGTAGAAGTAAACCAAGGTGCGCCTCAGGTTTACAAAGAAACTTTTAAGCCCGCATGATAAGCATACAGAAAAACTAATTAAAATATTTATTGTAAATATATTAATTCATCTAATCTGATGGACATACGATTCTGCATAAATTGAGCAAGTTTATATATTTCTCCTAGAGATTAACTTATCTGAACGCATGTACAGCTATAAACATAGCCTGCCAGCACTAAACCATTTTTCTGCATATTAGTCAGCAACACTACATTCGCGCATGCCAGAGAGAATAACGTATCCATGCTCATATTATTAGCGCGCTCCTGATAATCGCATTATAGGTAAACCACATGTTAGTGTAAATAGTCGGGGCAGATAACACCGTACTTTATGAATTAAGTCCCGAGTATTTCACTCTTTAAGATTAACGTTAATTCGTTTTTCATCAACAAAGCTGTAAATTAAACTGATGAATGAAAGAATGAAACTATACAAGTCCCTAACGAATCTGCATCTTACGTAATAAGAGGACAAATAAAAGGGAATCCTAAATAAAGTTCTAATAACAACATTATTCTATTATATCCTCTCACACTGTCATACCTCTGATAGATATTTCACCAGGAGGGTCAATGCATCAGATGACACATACTTAGCCTTTACCAACCTTCCGCGTATCAAATCTTGAGCGAATTCTTCAACCGAATAAAATAAAAGCCCTATTACTTGCCACCTCTGAATGGAACAGTAATATATCACTTTCCCATTCGATTTACGAAAAAAATATTATGACACATCTGGGTATTACAACGCTACCTGCTAAGAATCCCTAACATGCCCAGATCAGAATGAAGAGGTCATCTACCAGCCACAGCCCGAAAAATGTCTTTCTGACCGAAATTCGTATTATAGACAGACCCAAAACGTAACGAGAATCTTTCTTTCAACCAAAGAAGAAAGTGAACAAGTATATACCGACGAACGAACCATATCGCTCAAAAATTCCATATAGAGGCTTTCTATATACCTAATCGTTCTGTTCGGTTTGTTATTTTATGTTCAAGCTTACATTCGGCGGCGGCGGGCGGGGGGGGCGGGCTTTCATTTTCTGTTCGTATTGTATTTTCAAACCCAGTGCTTACTAAGCAATTCGTTTCACTTTTTTTTATGCGATTCCTGTTTCATGAGAGTTATCACATACATGAAAATGTTCAAACCCCATCCCCTTTTTCGAAACACCCCCCCCCCCCCCACCCCCCCCCCCTTTACGCAATATATGATTTGTTAACAACGTATTTCATCCAAACCTAACATAAATAAAACAAAATGTTTCATCCATACACAAGCACAAAATCAATATTCTTTACTTCTAAATATATAGAAAGCTTAATATTACTTATTTTAAATAGTAAATCAGTAAATCAGTAAATCAAACCATCTGTCCAGGCTTCCCTTCTATACCCTTCCGTACATACCTTTCTGTTCTAGTTGATCTATTGATCGGGTCACATTTCCATACATATGGTTTGTACTCATAAGCAGAAACAGCCTTATTATCATTAGATAGAGAAAAAAAAAAATGAAAAAAAAGATAAAGCAAAAAGAAAATGCAAAAAAGTAAAAAAGGTATGATAAAGAAAAAGCAAAAGTCAAATAAAGAACTGACAAATTAAAAAACATAATAAGCAGACAAGAAAAAAAAGAAAGAAAAAAGAAAGAAAAAGAAAAAATATGAAGCAACAGAAAAGAAAAAGAAAAAAAGAAAGTAACTACACAGCGCGCGGCAAAAAACGTAACCGGTTCATGCTTTTTTCAATCATACCCTAAGGGGGTGTAACGGCATACCCCTCGAAGGAGGTGTTAAGTCTCACCCTTCAGGGGCCCGGGTTGAGCCCGGAAACCCGGCCTTAAACCCCCCTTGCGTGATCCCCCTTCTGTGCATTCACACCCTTTCAAGCGACGCACCCATGGTGATCTCCAAGTATGCTTACAGTTCTGCCCCCAAATCCGCACTCTATATGCGTGGTGTCACGAACCTATCAGATTTTATAGGTAAGTTGAAGTATATTTTGTGTAATGTCTACAGTTTTATCACGCTTAATGCTATGCCCAGGTATGCCTAATTAATATATGGTTATATTAGTTCAGAAATATTCATTGTTAACGTTCATCGTTATCTGTATGATCTATGTTTTGTTTATGAGTTTGACAAGTGAATTTGCTGATGTCTAGTTATTCATAGCTTCAAAATATGGTTATATTTGATAGCATGACACTTTGATCAATAGTACATTCATAGTTCAGATGCCTGCGTATCTGAAAGTTTGGACACTTTTTAAGAATTTTGTTAGATATGCTGCTTTATCTCCGATGCTATGCTTGAATAAGGTAGCTATAGCGTTGAGTTTTGCCTTAGAGCGTGAGCGTGCAGAATTCATAGGTCCAAAATTTAATGTCTTATTCGCTAGATCTGGATTTAGTAACTATTTGTATCTTCACCCCATGCTAAGTGTTAGATAGTTGCTATTTTAATTTCTGCTTACCGTTTTTTTAAATATTACACTATAACATGTTGAAATAAAACTAGCGTTGTAGAGAAATGCATACGTTTAGTAATATTACTGTGGTTGAATCTGACATGATGTGTTGAGAAACTGAGCAATAAAATGTTTGCTTGTGGTAATTAGGATTTGCTCACGAAATATTGATAATGTCATGATTATTCATATTCATAAATGATGTTATTATTCGAATGCAGTGACACTATAGAATGATGCTCAGTTCATGTCATGAGCTGGCTATCTATGATAGCACGGTCACTTGTTAATGTTGTTAGATAATACGGTATAGCTTGTTGCCTGATATGCTTTGGAAAATGGATCCATTGAGTTTTGTATGTCCTGCTATAGCTACTTTACCTTGATAAGTGGGGAATTTTTGTTAGCAGATAATTCATACGTGAGGTATGTTAGTTTTGTCTTGTACATTTAATTTCTTATTAGTTATGATTATTTTAAGCTTTATTGATGCTGAAGAATTTGTTACCTTAACATAATTCATAGTCCTGCTCCATGCATAACATAGTAAGGTTATGATAAATGTTTTTGTTAAATATACATGTTAAGTAATAAATACAATGATATGTTACACTACGTATGAAAAGCGTTGAGCGAGTTTACGTTCTGTATCGCTATGCTAGTACTTTACAGCTGTTAAGTACGGCACTTTGTTTTAGCCTTTTATTCGCAAGTAAGGTATGTTGTTGCGTTTGTACGTTATATCTTAGTAGCGTTATGATATGTTAGCTTTCTTGATGCTTAAACTTGGATACGTTAGCGGATTTATGTCGTGTAATGCCTTATAAAGAACCTATTTATGTTATGCTTATCACAAATGCATACCCGCAAATATGACTTGCAATTTATAGAACAATAGAGCATGCGACGGGTGTGGTGGCAGAGGGATAGCGGACGATGATTTTTCTTTTCTTTTTTTAAAAAAATTTTTTGTTTTTTTTTTTTTTTCTTTTGCCGTTGATTACTGAATTATTGATTTACAGCTTTAAAATCAGTAATCCACTTTGACATTTTATTTTTTTTTTTCTTTTTTCTATATATTGTATAAAAGAACTTGTTTTTATGATATTTGGATAAAACTTTGGTATTTTTGTTATAGTTCGATAAAACTTTGTATGTTTGCAATTATTCGTTGCGGATTATGACATTGTCTTATATAAATTTTTGCTTAAATTTTTTCTACTATGTAATGTAAAAAACTGTTACATTAGCGTTATATTCGTTGTTCAGGATGATAATTTACAAGTTATGCCCTAAATTTGTTAAAATCATTACATGGTAATGTAAATTAATATCACATGTTAGAGATACGTTTGAAAAACGTGTAATAGTACGCATTTGTTCTGCTGTAGGTACTCTACTGTTGTCAATATGAACTTTGTATAATTCTTAGTAGTTTATTCGCGTAATGTGTGCAGGTTGTCGCTTGTACATTATATTCTTATTCTGTTGATGCTAGGTACTTTATTAATGTGAAGAACTGTAAGCTGAGCTTATATCGTTGGTTAAGTATATATAAAGAACTTATTTTTGTGTTACTTTTATCCCGACGATATGATGACTCGCAAAATGGGCCTGAATCATTAATCACAAGATCATGGCAAGGCGATCTGGAGTGAAGGCCTAACGATCGTTTGATTACTTATTACGGTTTACTGGCTTAGGATCAGTAAACATATTCTACTTTCACTACGAATATGTTATCAAAGAACTTATTATTTACGTTATGTGTTGATAAAACTTTGCGAGTGTGCAATTATCGTTGATCTGGTATGCCTAATTAGACATCGTATATAATTATATTTTTGTTAAAATATACTGTATCAATGTTATTAGAAATATATTAATATGCTAGAGATATGATTGAATAGCATTCAATAGAAAAAGTGTTTGGGTACGACATTAAGACTTTTTCTTTTGTCCCATTTTCATTTTTCTTCTCATATTTTTTCTTTTTCTTTTCTTTGTTCTTCTTTTTTCATCTATCGCCTTTTTTCTTTCATTTTAATTTCATTAATTTTCTTTCTTTTTCATTTTTCTTTTACTTTTTCACTTCCTTTTCTTTCTTTTTTCATTTCTTTTTCTCTTTTTTCTTTTTTCATTTCTTTTCTTCTCTATATAATGCTAATAACGCTGATACCTCTTTATGAGTTACAACCAGTATATATGAAATGTGACCCAATCAATTAGATCAAATAGAACAACCATGGGTCGAAAATAAAATTTTGGAAAGATGGTTAGATTACTGATTTTAACTATTCCCTGATTTAAAATCAGAAACAATTACGCTTTACTATGATATTTAATTCGAAGAACTTATTTTTATTTGAATGTGAAAACTTTTGTTTTTATGTTAGGTTTTGGACAATTCGCGATTAAAACGTTTGTTAAAACATAGATGCATATTCACTGCGTAATGTTTTCCGAAAGAGTGCGGAGGCGCGTTGAACAATTTCTCAACGTGTGATGCTGAAAACTGCTAATGAAACTAAAATTAAATGGAAATAATATACCAAATTGAAACGAATTGCTCTAAGACCTGGCCTTTAAAATACAAATATGACCCAAATGAACCAAATGAACGCTATTAAAAAGAAAATATCATATACTAACATTATAACGATTAAAAAATAAACCTCCTATATGAATGATTTGAACCGAATGTGCGTTCGCCGTCATTACTTGTCACTTTCTTCTCTGATTGGTTGAAAGCAAAGATTCTCCCCCGTTACCTTTTGGTCGTCGTAGCTAACATACCGAATGTCGTCAGTTAAGACATTTTTCGCTTGCTGTATGCATAACCTCTCATTCTGCTCTACTGGCATTTTATGAATATCTCTTACAAGGACCTTCTCGTAATACCCAACGATGTGCTAATTATATTTTTTCCGTAAAAACGAATAAGAAGGAAAAAATTACGATATATTACGTCTGCATTCCATTCAGATGCAGAGTAATGACCTTATATCATTTCGGTTGAACGAATTCCTCAAGATTAATCATAATCGGCGAAGCTTGCGTAAAGAGCTAATAGTGTGTCATCTGAGCCATCCCTCTCTGGTGTAAATATCTATCAGAGCTTGATAGTGTGAGAGGCCTATAAATTAGAATCGATCAGTTGTTTTACGCATCACTCCCATAATGTAAAAGTATTATGCTTATTATCAAAATAACTATATATCCTATATATTAATTCGAATAAGCTCTTGCGCCCACCAGCTCAGACTATTATTTACGTTCTTTTACACAAAGTACATATATTCTAAATACATAACTATATTATACCTTTTATAATGTCTTCCGGTTGAAGAATTTAAATTCATAGAGTACATTAGAGTAACGTATTAAAGCAGTAGTAGGAGAGTAATTGCCGCACCCGAAAAACCCAGACCCCAAAAACCCCACCCACGAAAAACCCACCATCGGAAAACCCACCGCACCGAAAACCACCATCAAAAACCCACCCCAAATAACAAAAAAAAAAAAAAAAAAAAAAAAAAAAAAAAAAAAAACAAAACACTAAAAAAAACACCACAAACAAAACCGCCACCCAAAAACCCCGCCCTACCAAAAACCCCCCTTAATTTTTTATTGCAACCCCTAATTTTTGGCCAAACCTAATTTTTGGCAACCCTAATCTTTTAGCAACCTTCGAAACGAAAGCGGTATGCGCCTAAACGTTGCTTAATAGCAACCGTCGTGTACAACCCCACCCAATTTTTTCGCCATAGGTCATTTTTGCCCACAGAAATTTACTTCGTACGTCTTAGGGGCATAATGCCTTTTTAACTGTCTTAACCTTGTTTAACCATGATATTTAGTCGCCCGCGATTCCCAGCCGCCGCGTTTTCCCGCCCGCTGCACCTTTGGTTCAAATCCTCAAACCCGCCCGTCGCGTAGACGCCCAGCAGTCTCATTTAATCCCGATTCTCCGTCCCGGCTGCTGAACGCTCGTTTTGTTCAACACACTCATAAAAAATGTGATTCTTCAGCATAGACCCCGCATCGTAGAACTAGTGAGCGTTATTCAACGCCGAAGTATCCCGGTTCCAGAATCTTCCAGTAGTAATACCAGAGAACTCCCCATCCCTAATGGTAACGTGGACCTCTCTGTATGTTAAGGTTTCAATACCTTCATCATAAAAATCAACACCTGAAGTACTGCCCCCTTTAATACACTGCCCATGAGCGACACCTACCAGATTTTTATATCTTTAGGACATGTCATTACTTACACCATTCTATGACTACAGTCATGTTACTTTTAAATTAATAAATTGGTAGCAATAATAATAAATAAAATGACTAATTTCTTTTTTAAAATAAAATCGCTAAGAAAAAAATACAAAAAATATTTTATATTTAGGAAAATTACATATATTATAAAACAAATAAATATTTATTTTTAACAATATTAGTCTATAAATATATCTTTAACATTACAATGTTATTTTTTTTTTATTTTTCAGTGAAATTAACTGCGTCCTCATCACCCCTGTGCTACAGTGCGGGCACTACCTAAAACAAGAGCCTCTTTTTGAGCTCGTAGTGAGCACGAAACTTTGTAATGACCATTTATTTGACGCTGCACATTTCCCTATCTTATCGCCCGCATATTCATATCAGAACCCACACTTCTCGGTAATGTTTTTCATTATTTACTTACATGCAGCTGATCGGTTTCATCTAGATTATGGATATCTTTGTGAAGTGTAGATTCACCATCTTCTTCACTCATCATTTGCGTAACGGCCAATGCTGTTACGTCTGTATCCTTGATCATATTGTAGAAGTGATTGTCGTCGTTTAAGACCATCCAATCACGATTCTTGGTCTTCTCAACATCCTTAATCATCTTATCAAAATTAATCTTAGCCATGCCTTGGAAATTAATTATGTGCTCAGTGTCCTTGTTCAACGTTAAGCCTTTTGCCTTCAAGATGTAAGCAAAACTCGAGTCATTCTTCTTTATTCGAATGGCGTATGATTTAGGACCCGTGCCACACGAAACTATCAGCTATTTCTCCAGGTCCTATCTCATCCGTTAGGTTTCTAAGAATTTACCCGTTATCAGGAAAAAAAAAAATTATATTCCGCCTTACGGGCTGCTTGAAAACAATCAGCTATCGGTAGCACAGTAAAGCTACACGCTACCTAGAGAATACGAGGAGTTATATCAATATTCGACCCTCGCATAAGCTGTGTAAAGAGCAACAGCACACATCTATGTAGCCTTTGCGTTTTATAGTGAAGGCCGCTATGTGTAACTTCAACTTATATGCTTTATCTCCTGATACCGTAATGTTTCTAACCTTAAGATCAGCTCTCTTCATTAAGCCCAAGACCTGTGCATAGCTCGTGCATACGATGTCTTCATTCTTTGGAATACGTGAGCTAGTTTTCCATAATGATTAAGAGTAGTTAGCTATTATACGCATTCCAGGATTACTTATAATATGTTTCTGGATACAAGTGTTACGCCCTCATGTTCCTGAAATCTCGCATGTATTGAAGGATTCTTCCCCAGGTTTTATCGGTTTATACCATCCGCGTAACCCGAAGCTCCAGTCTTCCATTCTCAAGAACGTGTCAACGTAGCACAGATGTCGTTGATGTGTAAATTTCCATTATTTCATGTGATCTTTGTGATCTCTATAGCCTGTTCTCTACAGCTAATTCCATATCAGCGCTTCCAGATACGCCTTTTAACATACCGTTGATTGTCCGCATGTCTGCGCATTTCCTTCATAGCCACATGCGCTGCATGTTCTACAAGAGCAAAATATTAACGATTGTCATAACGGAGGAGCAGGAGGTACAGATTCTTAGGGAGGTAACACGAAACATACAGACGCTCGGAAATAGCTGGAATACATTTCTTTGAACAACTTTTCTATTGCGAAGGAAGATCCCTACTACAAGTTTCGTGGGTGTCCCTTGCTGAAAGGTTTTGTTTCTGAACACTAAAGAACAATGACGTGAAATCTAGGTACTTCAATTGAACCCCTTCTGTCGGAGGATAATAAGTATGACGAACGCTCTGCTTACGCCCCCCCCGTACAGCCCTCCCCTACTCTAGTTTCGCATTTGCCAATTCATACCAATGCTGGACATCATCATACCTAACTCTCAGTTCGTTGTTCGTCGTGGTGTTAACACAGGACCTCACACTCTTTCATTTTGTCCATTCGCATTCCCATATCTAATTACTTCATACCTGCCGGCCTTTTAATCACCTCTGCTGCATGTTTACTGTACCTATCAAGAACGAAGCACGCCATGGACTTCTAAGCCTTCCTTGCATAGCTTGATGACCACTGCCATACGCAACCGTTGGAAGAGCAAGACAATCTCTCATGCGCTGTACAGTTGGAGAGCGAGGCCGCCTGTTATTCATTCTATGTTTGCTTCATTAACGTTGAGTTGCCGACCGCATAAAACGCGTTAAGGTTAAATGGGTACTCTCGTCTTCAACTGGATTATCAACCTAACCTCAGCGTTAGGCTACTCTGTTTTGATTTTAAATTTACGCTCGCCACCATTCCTTGCATGATTCCGATCTCTATGACCCTGTATACATCTCCATGAACGTAAAGCCATTTCACACCTCATATGACGTAGTTTGATTCATCAGTACACCTATATGCGCCAATGTATTGGCAGGCATAAAAGTAGCATTTTATATATCTTGAACGATAATGCCGAGCCAATAGGCTCAGCACAATCAAGTAGCGCAGTCGACTATAGATCCTTAAGGAAGATTCCCTGAAGTTCTCGAAGGATTGAACGCAGAATATTAAACTTGAACGCAGTACGTGTGTATCACTCCCATGATATCGTAGTCCTTATGGTTATGATTGATACCAACGTTCAAAATTCGACCTTTGCACCATCGGACAGCGATCGCTGTCTCAAAGGTTGTCTTATCAGGAATTTGCCCCTTGTAATTTATATTCTCAAGGGTAAGAAAACGGTAAGAATCCTTTAGAAAGCTCACCTGTAATGCCCATGCACTTAGGGAGTTTTTTCAGTGCACAGGCATAAACATTAAAGTGTCCTTAAACTGGATGTTTGGTTAGCGCCGTCGATAGTTATTATTTGTTCCACGCTTTACCGATTGGAAGCATATGGAGTATGGCGGCGTAGTTGCAAGCAGTTTGCTGTAAAACAAACTGATTGTCAACTTACCTCCATATGACTGCAACTAGAATGTTCGTCATTCTGTGTTTTCAGCAAATGCTAATATATAGCTGAGAAAGAGCGTCGACTGGCACTTCTCCATACTCTTCTGTTGCTTCCAGATTCAATTAATATCAGTCGACCGTACGCCAGAGCTCACACCGTGATGAATTGTCTAGTTTCTCGCCGCAATCACTCACACTAGCAAATACTCACCTAGAATTATGCGAAGCAATCTGTTTTTACGCGCTCCTCCTTCCTCTTCTCGCCCTATTATGCAATTAAGGTTATCATGTCGTAATAGAGGAAATGTTTTCTACTTTTGGCGAAAGCTCATCTGTTGAACCTTGATCTGCTCATGATAACATGTGAATTATCGCCCTCTATTCCAACTTCTCATCGCATCACTCCACATTTAATATGCATACAGTCATGTCGTTCTGCCCCTTTTATCAGCTACTATCTTTATATCGCCCAAAAATTACATACTTTAGGCACTTGAAGTATCGCTTTATGCGACTAAGAGGTTTACATTCATAGCAAGTGCCCATGCATTTATCACAATGCTAAAGAGTGATGATGTGTCGCCCGCGTAAGCCTTTACATTTATAATTAAGCCATTTGCCCGCCATCTGCTATTCAGTGCCATTCGTTTTTGTAAACTGGTTAATTTAAGTGATCTGTGAACTATAACTATGATGTTCAAAACAGGCACCAGAGATATTCGATATGAGTTCTTACACTACTAAGCTAGCTTGATTGAATCTCAGATAAAAGGAAATAATAAGGGTTCCTCGAGTCATATCCATTACAAAAATTGAGGTAAGTCCCTATTCTGTTCTGAGTGCTAACTTATTCGAGTTTCCTTCTCATCTTTTAAGTAAAAACAATATCCTTTACACTCTATTTTTTCCTCTATATTCCAAAAAATTCCTTCAGCCCCTGTTAGGCGGGGCAGGGGTTCTTCATAAGTCAGTCCGCAATGAGTTGCAATCTTGCCACCTATTGTATGTAGAAAAAGGTTTTAAATTTTTTATTTTAGCTTAGATTGCCTGTGTTTTTAGGAACATGATGGTGGAGCTTATAGCATGCAGCTATTGCCCTGAATCCCATCCAACATGGTCTTACACTGTGGCTCGTTATTTACGCCTAACTGCACTGTGTTCGTGTAGGGGTGTTTAAAGTGCACGACGACGGGTCAATTGGACCATTACCCTCTGGATTATGGCATATCTGTACATCTAACAACGAAATCTCCAACATGTTGGATCCACCAGCATTAAAGAGTTCTAGCAAAACATCCGACAATAGCTCGCAGACTGCCGCGAGATATCCTTCATGCAGAATTCGTATGTGAATTGCCCCCTTCCTATCCGCCTAAAAGAAACCAGCCCCTGAGGTTATACTCTCGATATGTCATCTACTGCTACGTACCTGCTTCTATCACACGTGTATGACAGCTACTACACATACGTTCATGTCTCGATTCCATATAAAAGACCCGCCTGTGTCATAACGCACTCTGAAGCTTGCCGTTATCCGATGATCCTGAGTGACGCGTGGATCCTTCACGGTTACCTTCAATAATTCTTCGAGAAAGGCAGTGTGGTCATCAACCTCCTCCTCCTCTCGTCATTGAAACACCTCTACCGCACGACCCCAAACGCCCCAATATCCTACAATCCTCCAGATAGCCCCTTTCTTTTCTGCTTTTTTCTGGAAATAAGAATGAAAATTCATCTAAAGATTCCATTATATAAACTATATGTAACAATATTTTTCCAGTAATATTTTTCATAATAGATAGAATATATTAGATTGTAACTTACCGACGATGTCGAAGTTGGGATATTCGCTTCAGATAGGGGCGGGGTTAGCTTCACGGCGTATTTGGAGAGTCAGCGGATTACACAGTATTTAAGTCTGAATGTCTTTCGGCACAGCTGCTTCAGATGATTCGCTGAAAGTAAAAGAACGTGTAACCCAAAGTAATTGTTATAGTTGTAATATATACGATTCCGATTTGAAATATGCGACCTCTCCTTGTTTTTTCGTCTCGATGTGAGAGTGTTAGAATGACTGAGGATTCGCTGTTGTACATCTGAATTGGATTACTCAGCTACTGCCACCACGCTGTTGCACCGTACGGCTTTTGGGTATCAGCGCTTACGACGAAGTCTACGCCTTTCATGTTTGGAGATTAACCTCCTTCTTATTAGGACTGCGGGCTTTCCTGCGTGTAATCTATAACAGGAGGAAAACATGTATGTAATATAAAAACAAAATGTAATGTTATAAAGAACAGCCTATAGAGAAGAATAGCGGATCAATCAGTATGAAATGCACATACCCTATTCCTTGAATGTCCTTCGCCCTGGTTCGTTTTAGAGAAACATCCTCACAATCTGTGCAGTACCTGCTCGTCCTGACACGTTGTTGCCTTCGGATTGGCTCGGTCAGCTGTTATTCCGTTGAAGCCCTTACGCCCGTTCGAGCTTGGATATCAACCTCTCTTAAACAGACTTAATTGCATTCCTACACTCTGACTTTTTCACATTCGACCCTTGTGCCCACACTGTAATGAATAGCATTTAAGTATTTACAAGTATATAAGAATATTCATTGTGATTTATATTAATAACTCATATATAAAAACTTTAAGAAATTAATATAGTAATTTTAAAATGTAGAATACTATTTTCAATAGCTTGTGGATTAAGAAATAAGTCCATCTTTCTCTCAGCCTCAAGTGCAGCTCGTACATATTCCTCATCATTATCCGTAGATATATTAAGATCAACTCCATCAGTGTTCACGGGTCCGGGATGGGGTATTTCGTTCTCATTCTGACTATTCACCTTACGCTTAGAAAATAAATATAGATATATAAATATATA